>UCOL01002777.1:0-23110 GCA_900474335.1 Ormyrus nitidulus | reverse complement strand
GCCTTAAACGAAGATGTTTACGCGATCAAATTGTCTACATAAATTAGAATAAGCTATAAATTAAATAGCTGTATTTGAAAAATAGCAAGTTAGATGTATATAAGGTCGGAGTCGCCGCCGTAGTTTTTACATACATATATAATATAACTTATACTTGCTTCGGGGCGCTCCCGCGCCCCTTGATTTTCTATAAACAAATTTATAAGATCGATTACAAAAAAACGGAGGAAACTCTCCTGCAGCATAAAGTAGTGCCGATCATTATCACTAGACAGCTACGCGTACCTGCTAGTGAAGAACTAGGCCGACTGTAACTAACCGACTGTATAATTAAAATTCATAATTTTGTTAAATAAGATTAAAAAAAAATTTTCAAAATGAAGTTTTTAAAAATTTTTTGCATTTTTTATTAATTTATTCCCCTTCTCCCACTTATGGTGCGATTTATAATTTAATTTAATGACTGCCTAAAACTATATTCATTAATCTGCATTAATATTAATGAAGGCATGTCGAACTAAAAAAATTGTTCTTTTTAAAAAATTCAATACATATTATATAAAGAGATTACAAGCTTAAGCTTGTCCTCTGGAACCGCTTTAAAATATCAAAGGCCATATTGCGCGCATTCGTTTCATCCGTCGCGCAAAAAGTCCCCATTTATAACATATTTTTCAAAAGGTTCGTCAACGTCGAAGAATTCAAAATTCAAATAAAGCGAAGACCACAAGCCTTCCATCAAATCCTTCTACATCCTCTTTTAGTCTCATAAACCGGCAGCAAAAAGCAAAGTAAGCTCTACCCTTTCTTCCCGCGCTTTTATACGTCCTCGTTCGTATTGTTCTCCCAACAAACCGTTTGTCGAGCTTTAAAGCTCCGAAAAGAACGGAGCGATAATTCGCAGGGCAGATTCATTTGCATTATCGCGCAGCTGAATAAGTGATCGTCAGCGGAACGCGTCTTGAAAGGCTCCGCTTGAATAATTTACGGCCCGGGAGTAAAAATCGAACCCTCGGAGGTTCTTTCCCTCCGATAGAGAGGGAAGGGCGCATCCCGCTCCTCGTTAATTCACGAAGCTCTAAATCCTTGCGTAAATTTGATTCGCTGACCAGGAGTTTAAGTCCGTCGAGAGATTTATCGCGCAACTGCTTATCCCCTCGCTATCTTTTGCAAACGAGGCGTAAATTCGCAGGAGAGTGCGAGCCAACCTTTAAAGCGAACGGCGATTTAGCATTGGGAGGAATGCAATGAACGCGGCTTTCGATTATTACACTGAGGGAAAGGTTTTTAAAATTAATTCAGAGCTGG
This sequence comes from Ormyrus nitidulus, assembly GCA_900474335.1. Lineage (NCBI taxonomy): Eukaryota > Metazoa > Arthropoda > Insecta > Hymenoptera > Ormyridae > Ormyrus > Ormyrus nitidulus. The sequence continues at coordinate 21,802 of UCOL01002777.1, read as the reverse complement.
AAGAACTGCTGGAATTCAGTTTAGTAAGCGGTGATTTATATTATTGTGTGGCATTGATGCTTTTATCGTGCAATAGAGTAATTGGAATATTTTTCGCTGCCTTCGTGACATGCATTCTTTTCTTTTCACACTCTTTTCAGACCTTATTAAAGTATTGCTTTTTGAAAGCTAATATACATTTATTTTATATTTTAAAATTACATTTTTTTTATGAATATTAAATTTTTAATTTAAAAAAGACATGTATATATTTGCTTTAATTTTCATATACATTTTAATATTAATTTTGAAAATTAATATTTTAAATTATTTGACGGGAAATATCGTCAGCATTTATCGTAAAAAAATGATATAAAATATTAATAAAATTGTAATAAAAAAATTTGTTTGTACATATATGCATAAAAAGTATACAAAATTTATAATACAATCTTTTTGATCGATTTACCACTGTAAATTATCTTAAAAAGTATCGAACTGGTTGGCTGTATATTTTATAGTATAATACAATCTGCTAAGCTACGCTATTGCATAAAAATAAGAAACTTTACAATATTTCTAGCAAATATTAACTAAAAAATTTTTCGTTTCCACAAAATCTTTGTCTATTCAATCCCCAAAAGTCCGAAAATGTCACGACCACGACTTCCAAGGTCCCTTAAAAAGCTTCGCTTTATTTAATGCAGCGGCAGTACTTAGGCCATTACTCCCGAAACATTATCGCATTTCCAGCACTCGGCGTCGAAAACAGGAAAAGACTCAGCAGCTCGGGCGAAATGCACTTTTCGCGAGAGGTCACTCACCAGTCCCTGCACTCACAATCGTAATTTCGGCCGGCCGCAAAGGTATACGCCGAGCAAAAAGGCGAGAGCAGAAAACCACGAGTCGGAGCGCGTATAAATTCTGGCGGAAGCGCAGCTAAGTCATCACTCGGAGTCGTTCGATCGGCGACGATTGAGCAGCCAAGTTGGGTAAATCGAAGCTTTCGAGTCGCGAAGGTAGAGGAGCTCTGTCGAGATGGAGAAGAACCTCCTGCTTTTGTTCGACCGGCCCCACGAGCCCATTTACGTGCCAAAAGGGGATCAAAGGATCAGTTTGGAAATCCCGCCAAATTATTTGGTAATGGGATTTGTTTTGTATATACATATTGATTTCATTCCATACTTTTAATTTATTCAGATGGTGTAAAGTGAATTTTAAATAAAAAAATTCGTTTGCTGTCGAATCATACGTTGACGTAATAATAAAAATTTTATTTCAGTAAACGCTGTTTTTATTGCATTATTTTAAAAAAATGTGATCCTACAGCTATAAATACGTCAATTTAATGTTTGCTATAAAAGTTTTTATTTTTAAGTTTAATAATAATGTTAACATCAATGTATTTTATTATACATTTTTGACCATATTTAAAACTTTCCGTGAGGCATAAGTAACAAATGCAAATTTAAATTGTAAAGACACACTTTAATTACTATCTTATATCAGATATACTTATTTATTTATATAAATAAATATTTCTATTTCACCATAATCAAACGTATACGTATATAAAAATTTGAAGATTCTTTAATTTCAATATACAGAAACCAAATATACACTAAACGTGCAATAGATCTGAGAAATAAATTCTAATCACTGACGAAAAGAACTTAATCCTAATTTAGTGCGTTTCATTATTTCCCCGCAGCCAGAAAAATACCAGGCATTGGCCCAAAGGATCCTGGATCGCTTCGGCAATGAGTCCCTATCGTCGGTTCCCATAAAACAAGTCGCCATCCCCGACTTGAGCGTGCCACTGGCACTTAGCCGTCGGGATAATTTCTCGCTATTCATTTCCTCGCATCGAAAAATGGCCGCTCACCTCACTAATCTCTTCATGGGTATGCAATTATTGCACACTTTATTTAATTACCTATCCTTTTTAATTATCCGTTACTTTGTTGGTTCAGTTTTTAATTTAACTTTGTTTCACCATTTTTTTAATTAACAGTAACTTTATTGGTCCATTTGCAAAGTAGCGAAATATCCACTTTCCCATGGAAAAGTATAATAACGAATAGATAATCCGATAAAATAATATCCGTTTGATTAAACGAATAAATTTTAATATAAAATCTTGAATATTCGCTCATTCTATGCGCACAATTCGGATTGTTCGAAGACATGCAATCGCCGGAGGATCTGCTGTCACTGGCAGCTTACTGTCGCGATCGAGTGAATGCGCAGATGTTCGTCTACTCGCTCTCCGTGGCCATACTTCATCGGCCTGACACCAAACATCTTCAACTACCTAAGCTGACCGAGATCTTTCCCGACAAGTACATGGATAGCTCGGTCTTCCATCGCGCCAAGGAAGAAGCCAATGTCGTACCTTCCGGCTTACGCGTATGTTCACTTGGTTCTGCCTTTTGAATTTCAATTTTATTTATCGGTCGCTTGAACGAGAGATTTAGCCGCCCTCTACAATTAGGCAATTTTTAATCTGTTAATTAATATCTTCGGAATTAATTATCTAATTATAAAAGCAGCATAATTAGCGCCCTTTGAAGTAAATTCTGACTTTAATTTGAAATTAATTATTAATTATAAAATATAATTTTAATTATTACTTGCTTGTAAGTATTTTTAATCTCTAAATGCAGTTGATAGAATTAAATTTAAATTTGGATTCTAATTTAAAGTGGCAGTCGCTAAAGGAAATTCAACGTTTTGCTCTTACGTATAATTACATTTATTTCTTACAATTAACCAACCCTTCTTAAAGAGACATCGCCGTAATCCAAAAAAAGAACAATACTCCCAACATTGAAACTAAGCTTAGCAGAACACCTGCAAAACTACTCCGTCGAAGCATTCTAAACGGTAGTGCCAGGAGCATAAGTGCGGCCAAGTCTCATGTAAATCGACTCGCGCGGCCCGCGGAGTAGAAGGTGGGAGAGGGGGGGGGGGCATCGAGCCCTCTCAATTAGCAGTAAAACGGCGACTATCCACGGAAATAGGATTAGCGGCAATAACCATTTAAGCGAAACTGGTGCGCAGACGCCGATCGAGATCCCGCTGGACTTCACGGCGACGGACGCGGACCCGGAGCACCGAGTCGCTTACTGGCGCGAGGACGTCGGCATCAATCTACATCACTGGCACTGGCATCTCGTTTATCCGTACGAGGGACCCCGAGTCGCGGTCGATAAGGACAGGCGCGGCGAGCTCTTTTATTACATGCATCATCAGATGATGTCTAGGTGATTTTTTGTTTTTTTCTTTGCCGAGTGTCGTCGGTGTTCATTTTTTTTTTTGTGTTTAATTTTAAATTCGAAAGTTTATATACTCGACTATTTCGTTGCGCTTTATTAATATTATTTGCAATTACTTAACTGATGAAATATTGTAATTTTGCCACAGACATAATATAATCAAAGTGAATTATTTAATTTAATTAATGCTGATATATGCATTTTATAATTTATTATTACACGAGAATGAAAATTTAGATTTAAAATGAAATTGAAGTCGAGTGTAGTTTTAATAAACAGTATAAAAATGCATATTTAAAAAATTAATTTAATGAAACCTACTTATCAAAATTATGACAAAGAGAATTTAGACCCTTCCGCAAGACACAAAATAGCTTCAATTACCAAATGACTCCAGATACAATATAGAGCGGCTTTGCAACAATCTTCCCCGCGCTGGCCGCTTCAGCAACTTCCGCGAGCCCATCCCAGAAGCCTACTTCCCCAAGCTGGACCAGACCGTCTCCGGGCGCGCCTGGCCGGCCCGTCCAGCCGGTTTCGTCCTCTCCGACGTGGACCGGAAGCCCGACGCCATGAGGTTCGAGCTGTCGGACATGGAAAAATTCCGAGACCGAATCCTCGAGTCCATACGTACCAAGCAGGCGAGGAACAAGCAGGGAGGTGTCACCCCACTGGACGAGACGACTGGCATCGACACTCTGGGGAATATGGTGGAGGCCAGTCTCCTCAGTCCTGACCTCTCCTACTACGGGGACCTGCACAACATGGGCCACGTCGCCATCTCCTTCTGTCATGATCCGGATAATCGCTTTTTGGTATGCCCCGGGCTTATCCCGCTTTCAGCTGGGCTTTTTATTTAACTCCCACGGGGAATGATGGGGAAGATTTTTATCTCGGCTCTGACCTTCCAGGAGTCCTTCGGAGTTATGGGCGACGCCACGACCGCCATGAGGGATCCCGTTTTTTATCGCTGGCACGCGTTCGTCGACGCGATTTTTGCCGAATTCAAAGACAGCCTGCCTGCTTACTCGGCGCAACAGGTGAGGATCGAGGGCTAACTTTTTTTCCGACGGTCAGGATGAGTGGACGCTTTAGATCTGAGATGGTAATGACTGGGTGATCAGTGCGGGAGATAATGCGAGGAATTAAATTGGACGAGTAAGAGTTATTGATGGGAAATATTTGGGGTAAACTTTAGATTTTGTTCGAACACTTTTTATTGAGAAAAAATAGGGCTGCTGTTTCGTTCGAAAGATTCTAAAACGTAAATTAAAGGAAAAAGCCGAGTTGCGAACTTTCCAGAAATAAAATAAGTTTTTATTAAAATTTGATACTACTTGATTTATTTTCCTTAGGTTTTGCTTCCTTTATTTTGCATAAATATAAGTAAACTTTTAAAAATTTTATTTATGATAACATTTTTTTAAATTAAATCATATCACACTGCAAGAATGTTATCGCTATTGATCCTCAATTATCCACAGAAAATATCCAAATCATAGCTTAAAAAGCAGATCAACAACGTTGCGACATCTAATACCTCAAATCTACGTTTAATAACGCCCGGACTTTTTGCAGCTTACTTTCCCGGGGGTGACCGTGACGGACGTTCGTATCAACACTCCGCAAGCTAATCCCAACACGCTGAACTGCTATTGGACAAAGAGCGACGTCGATCTGTCTCGAGGCTTGGACTTCACTCCCCGAGGATCTATTATGGCTAGGCTGCAGCATCTCAATCACGACAATTTCTCGTACATCTTCTCGGTGAATAACACGAATAGTAAGGATGTTATTGGCACGGTGCGCGTCTTCATCGCGCCTAAATACGACGAGACCGGAGCTCACTTTAGCTACAATGATCAGAGGACACTGATGATTGAGATGGATAAATTTACTACTAGAAGTAAGGATTAAATAAAGAAAAACTATTTGATTATTTTTTGTTTGAAAAAATTATTGAAAATTTTGCACTGGAAAGAAAAAATAAATAAAAGGATTAATTCATTTGTTCATTCAAAAAAGTGTTGAAAAAAGAAGCTTTTAGAACATAATTCTATTTCGATTTAAAGTTTAGCAACAAAATTTAAATGATTCCCATTAAAAATTTAGTTAGAAAAGGCCAAAGCACAATAACAAGGAACTCGGTCGACTCTTCGATGACAATTCCTTTCGAGGCCACTTTCCGTAACATAGACCAAAACAGGCCAAGTGAACAGGATATCCAGAGCTTCGACGCATTCAACTTCTGCGGTTGCGGCTGGCCGCAACACATGCTCGTACCTAAGGGGACAAAACAAGGCTATCCTATGGATCTATTCGTCATGATATCTAATTATGAAGAGGACAGGGTACCACTCTATCACTTAGCTTAACTGAGATCGCTGTATGATTAGTGATTCATAATGTAAGTGCCAAATGTACTTTTTGCTCTAGGTGGTTCAAGAGGAAGCCACTGGATGCAGAGACGGAGTCAGCTTTTGCGGATTGAGAGATCGCAAATATCCAGATTTGAAGCCAATGGGATATCCGTTCGATCGAGTGCCGCGCACAGGTGTGGCTATGTTGACTGATTTCGTTACCCCGAATATGAAAGTGCAGCAAATTACTGTTAGATTCAATGAGACTATAAAGATTCGACAACGAAATAACACTCAGTCGGTGGTCAGGCTTTAAATAATTGAACATTTGGAAATAAAATTTTGTGTTCGAAAGACCTAGTAATTGATGTCTCATATTCAATGTATTAAATGCTATATTTTTATTCTATTGAAAATAATAATAACATTGCAATTTATAATATGCAAATGTATTTTGGAGTATTAAATAAATATGTTTTTGAGATCAAATATATTCCTTTGTTTATTCTTTCATGTTACACAAATAATTAATTCAGAAGATAATTCATTTGATAAATGAAATAAATAATTTCACAACAATAATAAGTACAATCACTTTTAATAATACATTGAATAAAGCAAATTATTACTTTGCAAATTAAAATTTTAACAGAATGTTTTAAATATTCAATTACTCATTAAAATATGATAATGTACACGTAAATATTCGTCGGAAACAGACTAGTGCATTAATTGGTTAAATATTGAATATTATTTTATATTAATTTTATTTTTCACGACTGGCGCTTGGTGGCGCATCCTAACCTTTTACACTTCTCATAAAAAAATTAGCATCTGTTAACTATTAGAGGAGCTCATATTTTTGATATTTTTTTATACAAATTTTGAAAATTTATTGTCGCTAAAATAAAAAACAACTCTTTCAGAGCTCAGAACTTGAAAAGCAAGACAAGAAGTTTTTATAAAAGGCTAGAATCAAAATTTTACAAAATATAAGTAAAATCTTAGTAAAAATTATATAAATTATTGAAATTTAAATAAAAAAATCTATTTAAATAACGAAATCAGAAAATCAAGCTCATGAAAAGTTCAAAAGAAAGTTTTATTTTTTGACGTAAATTGCCTTCCGTCTTCTAAATCGACTTGTAAAATGTTTCTAAAGATAATCCTACTTTTTAAAACTAAATTATTTAAGTTAAAACTTTAAATTGCTTATGAAACATTATTTTTAGATGAATATTTTATTTATCAAAATGATCATCATAAAAAACAAAACAAAAAACCACACTCAAGTTTTGGAAGCCACTTCCTTCGTAGATTAGATATATGATGAGCAAAAAAAAACTAATCTTTTTTATCTTTTAGATAATATACCTTCAATGAAATCCGAGTGTGTACACTTTAAATTGATATGAACGAGTATTGCAAATAATTAATATATAATTCAATTTTTATAAAATAATCCATGTTTTATTTTATTATTTTGTACCGCATTTCGTAAAAGTGATCACGTTTTCGGAATCCATGCAAAAAAAGTCATATTTCCATGCGGAAATGAAAAAATTGAAATTCTTTCTGAATTTTTTATTCAACACATTATGAAACGTGAAATTTATTTTTAATCTTCAACATCTTTGATTTTACTCAGGAAATTCAAAATATACAATCGTTTTTCATTTCTAAAGCTTCATCTTTATTTTAATGTAAACGCAGATAAAAAAATAATGTAAAACTCGAACCAGCAGAAATTTTGCGGCTGCAAAATGGGGTGCAATCTAGCCAACTGTGAAGAATTATTAAGCCAATCAAATGAAAAATAGCAAAAATGAGGCTAATTTTTCTTTATTTAAAGTAATACCGGCCGCAAAATAGGGTGCATCTGCAAGGAAAAACCACAAAAATGGAATATAAATTCAAGCGAATGAACATTGCATTCTTAGTCAGTGTCTTTTAATTCTTTTTAAGTTTTTTCAAACTGCGGACTTGAAATCTCGTTGTGATAAACCTGCCTTTTTTCATCTTCATTCATATTTCAGTGAATTATTTTGTAATTCTTCATCTTTGAGTTTAAATACTAATTTTTTTAAATTAAAAACTGTTTGAAAATACAAGCAAATAAAAATTATTTGAATAACTTTAAACTTCTTTGAAATAATCTATAATACGACGCTGTAACAGTATCAGCAGTTCGCTCAATGAAATTGAAATGCTTTGACAACGATACCTCGTCAACGGTTTCCATTAAACAAATTGCCTCACCCGAGTTTGCTTTTACAACTTGGCTGTTAGGAAAGTTTTTCACTTTCCACATCGGCCCATCGAAAAATAACTGGTTGCCCAATAGACATTTTTTTAGGTACTTAATTTATTGTAACTTTTTCATTGATATAATTGTACAAATCGTTTGATATTATCAATATATTCATTCATTTGTTGATATGTCTATTCTCCAATAAAATAAAAAGAAAAGAGGTGAAGAGTGGAAAATTCGCTATCGCTAGCAGCATACTGTCTTGACAGGATCAACGCGCAGATGTTCGTATATGCCCTCTCCGTAGTTATCCTTCACCGCCGAATTACGAAGCGTCTTCCGATTCTCTAACTTGGCGAAATCATCTCCGGCAAATATATGGACAGTTCTGTCTTCGAAAGAGCCAAAGAGCAAGTCAACATTGTTCCTGCGGGATCTTAAGAACGTCAAAGTATTTAGGGTAATTTTTTGCTTTTTCAAGTAGGAAGCTGTGTTACGACGAAAAAAATTTTTAAGACAAAAGTTGTTTAAAATCTTGTTTTAAGACTTTTGGTATAAAAAAAGTCATTTTGCAGCAAAAAATGTTCGGGTTTGTGTATATACTGTATGCGTGGTAAATGTGTATTGGCTATAATTTTTGAAATAATCATCCGATTTTATTATCTATTTTAAGTTTATTTTTTTTATAAATTTATTTATTTTCAAAATTATAAATATTTATAATTAAGATGCTGGAAAACTTCTTTTTTTCAAACATACTGGACAAATTTCTGAACTTTCCGGTTCTTCCCATATGTTCCCGATCGAATCAGGAAATCACGCGAGAAAAAGAAACAGTATTTTTCTTTTAAATTTCTTTATTCGTTTAGTTTATACTTTATATTTTAAAGACTAATATTTGAAAAAACGATATTAACAAAATAAAACGTCCGGCATCTAAAACCTTTTTTTTTTAAACTAAACTGACAACTTCACAACAGAGTTCAATTATCATATTAATGTATATACGTCACATTAGAATACATTTTATATGATGCGTTCTTAATATTTTAAATGCGTACTTGACGCACGCCGAATAATCCAACGCCGTCAAATTAGTTAGGGAAAGGTTTTTTCTAATGTTAATAAAACTCAATTAAATATTTATTTACAGTTGAATACTTATTTCGCGGTAGAGCATTTATTTAAAACGTTTAGATTTAATCTTTAACGCGTGTTCAAGGCGGAATTTTTATATTGTTCTTCCCGAGGTTAGTTTCTCCGGTTCCCTTGTCGCCGATGAGCGAGATCAGGCTCGCATTAGGCAAGGGAAGGTGTTTGCTGTTGAGCGAAAGGGCGCTCTCAGCAGTAATCGCTTAACCGAAAAAACTAACCTTTCGCGTAAAATTCGTCCTATTTAAATGCGGCGTTTTTTTGAAAGTGGGAGGCAAACTTGCATCTCTTTAAAACTGATTGGCTGAGATCTCTCAGCTGTTTAATTATGTTTGTTTGGTCTCCACGGTTTCCCGGTGAAAAAGACGTCCAAACAAAAAAAAAATTGAGGAGAGCTTTTCTCTCTTCATTCATTTTTTTTCTTTTTATATATATACATCATACTCTTACATGCACAATATATAAAATGCTGCCAATTGCACGGGCAAAATGCTTTCTCAAAATAAGAAAATCGTATCCGTAACACCGCATTTCTTCGTCGCAATTTAATTCAATTTCGTATATTATAAGTCTTATCTATGCTTGTTCCTCTTCGTTCATTTCTATTAATCTCTAATTTACTTCTGTTCCATTTTCTATGTACGTGAAATGTCTTTTTTCTACCTCTCTCATTTTATTATTTTTGTAGCACATTTTTGAAATATTACTATTTTTTTTCTTCATATTTTTAAACTTTCAAGTTTAATTAAAGGTTATTTATAAATAATACTCTTTTTTTAAGTATATAGAAATTCTATTTATATAATTTAATCTTTTTCTACTTTTTCTAAAACTTAATTAAATTCAATTATAAAATTTCATATTTTAAAAGTTTTTTTTCATAAAAATTTCAATTTATTTACAAAATATTTTTATAATAAAAATTTTTAATAAAAAACACTGTCTTTTATATAATATCTACGAAAGCACGTTGGTATAAATCTTCATTGGCACCGGTACGATATTTATCCATCTAACGGTTCCCTAATTGCAGTGAATAAGCTATAAGTTAACCTTGATTAGTTCTGTTACACGTTCCTAATCAACAATTCTAATAGCCAAAATTTGATGGGTACCGTGCGAACCTTTATTGGATCTAAGTTTGACGATTTTGGGCCCTTGTTAAGCTTAAACGACTGGAGGAAGCTTGTGATCAAGATGAATAAATTTAGTAAACTTTATTCGAACTTAAATGAAAATTTCTTTTACTGATATAATTTTGTTACATATAAGTAAGAATTGACCAGAATACAATAGAATCTGTATTAATTAACTGTTCGAAAGTACCTTCCGCAACATAGATCAAAATAGAGCAAACAAGGACCTTCAGAACTTGGATCAATTCAACTTTTGCGGCTGTAGATGGCCGCAGGGTATGGTTGACTCCAAAGGCTCTAAGCAAGGTTTTCCTACAGATTTGTTAGTTACGGTTTCGAACTACGAATTTGACAAACCGGGTAATTTCTCAACCGTGTGTTAATTGACAGATTTATTGCAAAAGTATGGATAAATTTACAAGAAATGAACATTGAACTCGTCAGTAAATATATTCACTCCTTCTGACCCACATTTAAATCATTCAAATTCAACTCATTACCGCAAAATCTTCTAAAATCAATTTAAAAATTCGATACTCGCTTAAAAACATGTACAGTCTCCCCTTCCTCCCTTCTGCCGTATCAGCCAGCGTAAATTTTCGCGACAGCTGTCACCCTCCCTAAGTCTTCCGAAGCCAGTCTATTTCCGTAAAGATTAACCTTAGGCGAATAAAGCCGATCCCACGGACTGCCTCACTCGCGTCAGCTTCTGCGGATTGAGGGATCGTAAGTATCCGGATGCGCCGGCAATGGGCTTCCCGTTCGACCGGCCCTCACGAGCGGGAGGCGGCCCGATGGCTGCCTTCGTCGCTTCCAACACGAAGCTGCAGCAAATCACCGTGAGGTTCAGCGACGCTATCGAGCCGAGGCAAGACAATCCCGGGTGCAACTTTGGGATTATTGCGCGGTTTTAGAACACGGGGTTTGATAAGAAAGTTTACGTTGAATTAGAAACTTTTTGGACAAATATTTGATTTCGTTTTAAAATAATAGATTATTTAAAGAATTTTTGAAAAATTGTTACACAAATGTACTGGATTTAATGAAACTTTTTTGACGGGTTTTAGCACACATTGACTGCACAGCCTAGAAAAAAAGGAAAATTGTATATGTTTTTCAACGAGTACTTTAAATCTAGAAATTTGAAATTTTATTTCATGCTGAATCTAAGTTAGTCAAAAAGTATCTAATACTGGATGTACTACTACTTTCTATTCTGAAATTAACTCAGTACTAGTAAGTTTATTACGTTAAAAAAAAATCGAGGCAATCGCTATCAACTTTTGTAACTGAAAAAAATAAAAAAAAATAGTGAAATTTCGAAAAGTCTACACTGAAATTACCTAGCCAAATAAGAAGAATTATTAAACCAATCAAATGAAAAAAGCAAAGACGTGGCTAATTTTTTTTATTCAAAGTAATGCCAGCTATAAAACTGTCTCACCTTTTATAACCCTCGAAAGTGTCGAAACCGATAATCTAAAATTGAAAAAGTTGAGCTGAAAACTTTTTAAGACTGTCGGCACACAAGTGTCTTGTTCCATAACGTTCGCGCTCAGAATGATAATTGACGGCTTTCTTTCGGCTAGTTCTTGCACGAGCCTGAGTCTCTGCGGTTTCCGACGTAACTAGGGGACGAGCACCGCATTCAAAACTTCCTTTTACGAGAAAAATAGAGGAAAAATGTGACATCTTAGACGGAAACCAATAATTAAATTTTATTTAAAATGTGTTTGTTTGATGCAACAAATAGTTTAATTATCTTGAAACCATATTCTGATTAAAATAATATTCAAACGAAGAAATTTATATGTACTTCTATAAATATGTAAAAATAAAATAGTGCTTTATAAATTATCATAATGAAATATAAGTTTCAAGTCATATTTTATGTCGCATTATAAAATGTGATATTTATCTTTCTCGTTTAATTAATTAAAAATACTTCTTTTACATACAAAGCATATTGTTTCTAAGTAAGAAGTATAAACATAAACCTAATAAACCTTAATAAAGCAAAAATCTACATAAATCCTTCACTTACTAAACAAACAAGTATAACAACTCAGTACCAAGCAACTGTAATAATCAGAATTCCCGTACCAAATAAAGCCGAACTATGAAAGTTCCTACTATCATATCCTACTTTATCTCCCCGAAGACACTCGGCGAAAACAGGAAGGGTCACGTTACGATCCATATAATTTCCACGAGCAGCACGGAGGTCGCCGCTCTCATATTTTCGGCTTTCCCATCGCTCCGACAAAAAAAAATATAGGAGGGTCAGCAGGAATTCTGCGGCTAGACAAGGAGGCGCGAGCACTATCGGGGCTAGTAGAGAGGCTTTTATCTCGCTGAAAACCGCGAGGATCCTGCGGGAATGGAGTATAAATTCCGGCGCAATCGGAGCCAAGTCATCATTCAGCGTCTTTCGCTCCCATCGAGTCGATAGACGTTCGAAGGGGACAATACAAGAGTCGCCTCCTTAGCTGCAAATTCTTCTCGGTTGCCTCAGGGTGTATTAAACTCTCTCGACGAAATGGAGAAGAACCTTCTGCTGCTGTTCGACCGGCCTCATGAGCCCATTTACGTGCCTAAGGGCGAGAACAAAGTCAGCTTCGACATCCCGCCGAGCTACTTGGTAAGTTATTTATTACTTTTTTCGTTACTTCGGCCTTAAACATTTATTTAATAAATTGCCATTTTATAGACTATTATAACGCAAATTTTAACGGGCATTTTTATTTATTTAAAAAGAAATCTTTTAAGGCACAATATATCACATTTTAAATGTTAATAATTATACGCGACATAAATTATAAAACATTATTATTTTAATTATTAATTTTGCATAATATTAAAGAATATGTTAATGTTATGAAATATGCAATTTATTCCATTAAAATACTTAAATTACAGTTCCATTAGATTTTTTAAAAACGTTCCTGCAGTTTCAATTACATTTCAAAGTGATGAAATTAAATACGTTCCTGTTTAAATTTCATCGTACCATATTTCCAGGCTCACAATACGTATTTCGAATTCCATCAATTTTTCTCGCGCAGTTAAAATTGAAAATTCAGGGCCGACCCCCAATCGAAGACCTGTCGCATTTATTTACGCGGTGCATCATTTACGTTTTTCCAGCCGGAGCAGTACCAGCCTGTCGCCCAGAGAATATTGAACCGCTTCGGCAACGATGCTCTGTCCTCAGTTCCCATCAAGCAAATCGCCATCCCCGATTTGAGCCTTCCATTATCCCTCGACCGGCGCGCCAACTTTACGCTGTTCATTCCAGCGCACCGAAAAATGGCTGCTCGTCTTACTGAGCTCTTCATGGGTAATTATATGTAATATTGTTAATTTAGCGATTAAGATTCTGAAGACGTCGCCAAAGGAGACGATATCAATATGTTCGTTGGTAAATATTACTGCCTTATATCTTTTAAAATTGTGTCTTACTACTCTGCTTTAAATAATTAAATCACATTTACATCAATAAGTTCTCAAACTTTACACTGCCGAGTGCAGAAAGCGATACTACACCGACCAAACTCAAGTTCCTTACCATCAATAAATGAATACCTCTCCGAATCAGCGCTTAATTGCTTAAGCAAGAGAGCTAACTAATCTTATTTGAATAAGGTATGCGCACGGTGGACGACTTGCTATCGCTGGCAGCCTACTGCCGCGATCGAGTTAACGCGCAGATGTTCATCTACTCGCTCTCCGTAGCCATTCTTCACCGTCCGGACACGAAGCACCTTCCGATTCCCCAGCTGGCGGAAATCTTCCCAGACAAGTATATGGACAGCTCGGTATTCGCTCGCGCCAGCGAAGAAGCCAACGTCGTTCCTGCCGGCTCTCGTGTATGTGCGACCTTTCCTTTCTTAATTCACTCACTGTGCAGAAGCGATGAAACTTTAATGAGGTGGTTCGTTGGGTTGGGCTAAAGTTTGCAAAAGTGCATTTTGGAAATTAGAAGATTTCGAAAGCCGTCGTTGTTGATCGTGATTAAATTTAAGTTTTAAGAAGCCTCGGTGAAGTGGTGAATATCTTTGATATTCATGATTTTAATTAACGTGGCCTGATAACTTATTTTTAAAATAAACAAGTAAAATTAGGCTAATAAGATTTTGCACTTATTAAATACAATCAATGTAAATGTAAAATCACCGTGCACTGAAAAATATTTTTGACAACAGAATTCGGAAAGTAACGTAAACTGAATTTACAGCATAAACGCTGGATACAACATTTTTCTATTCGAGCTCTGCTTTTCCCGAAGCCCATTATTCGTACCTCCACAATTAATCAGACTCCATTCAAAATCAAACGCAAAAAACATGAGCGATCAATTCTACTTCTCCCAACTCGCAGACTCCGATCGAGATCCCGTTGGACTACACGGCGACGGACATGGACCCGGAGCACCGAGTTGCTTACTGGCGTGAGGACGTCGGCATCAATCTCCATCACTGGCACTGGCATCTGGTCTACCCGTTCGACGGACCCCGAGTCGCGGTCGATAAGGACAGGCGCGGCGAGCTCTTTTATTACATGCATCACCAAATTATGGCCAGGTAACGCTTACTTGAATTAATTACGATTGCGGGCCATTTCTTCTGATTTTCGCTCGGTGACTTGACGATGAAAAATGTAGGACCTTCTGAAGGCAATTTGATTTTTTGTGTCAGTCTTGCTTAAGGCTTTTAGTGGAGATTTATTTCTGTGGAATTGCGATATTTAATCAATGGGCGAAGCTGGTATTGCACGTTTCCTTTGATGATATATGGTTTTAATTCAGTTTATACATTCAAAATTAGTAAATACCGAAGAGTGCTTTCATCGAATGCAATTGCAATTTCCTATTATGCATTCGTCGAAATAATGCACCGAACGAAACAAAGAAAAACAAGCTAAATAATTGAATATCAATTAAAACCAACCCATCAATTTTCTGCTCCACAGATACAACGTTGAACGTTTCTGCAACAATCTCCCACGAGTCCGCCGTTTAACAAATCTCCGCGAGCCCATCCCCGAGGCCTACTTCCCCAAGCTAGACCAAACGGTTTCCGGTCGTGCTTGGCCAGCCAGACCTGCCAATACTGTGCTATCCGATATCAGTCGTCAGGCTGATCAGCTGAGATTCGATATCGCCGATCTCGAACGCTACAGGGACAGGATTATGGAGGCTATCCACACCCGCTCTGCTCGCAGGAACACAGGTGGTGCTACTCAGTTGGATGAGAATACTGGTATTGATTTACTTGGTAACATGATGGAAGCTAGTATCTTGAGCCCTGACCCTACTTACTACGGAGATTTACACAACTTGGGGCATATTGCTATCTCATACTGCCATGATCCTGATCATCGTTACTTGGTAAGAGACGATGAAATGTGAATATTTGGTCAAAAAAAATAGCATTAGTGACGAACTGTGTTAATTGATTTACCAGGAATCTTTTGCTGTCATGGGTGACTCCACGACTGCCATGAGAGACCCGATCTTCTACAGATGGCACGCATTTGTTGATGCTGTCTTTACTGAATTCAAAGACAGCCTAACACCATACACTCAACAGCAGGTAAAGTGATCATCTAAAGCAAACTTAAAAAAAAAATCATACAATCCTACTAACATCAAAATATTTTGCAGCTGTCCTTCCCAGGTGTTACGGTAACCGATATCCACATCAACAGCCCCGCAGCTAATCCCAATACTCTGAACACCCACTGGACCAAGAGCGACATCGATTTATCCCGCGGATTGGATTTCACTCCTCGTGGATCTATCCTTGCTCGTCTGCAACATCTGAACCATGATGAGTACACTTACTCTTTCACGATCAATAACTCCAATGCCCAGGAAGTGAACGGTACCGTACGTGTCTTTGTCGCTCCTAAATACGACGAGACTGGACGTGCTCTCACTTTGAACGACCAGAGGCTGCTTATGATTGAAATGGATAAATTCACTACCAGGCGTAAGTCTTTGATCCTAACCTATCCTAACCTAACCTATCCTATCCTAACCAAATAACGGTGATGATCCCTATAATTCCAATTAATTTTACAGTGAGGAGGGGACAAAACGTCATCACCAGAAACTCCACCGAGTCCGCATTGACCATCCCATTCGAGGCTACCTTCCGCAACGTCGATGCCAATAGACCAAGCAGCGACGATCTTTCAACCTTCGACCAATTCAACTTCTGCGGATGTGGATGGCCTCAGCACATGCTGGTACCTAAAGGCACCAGGCAAGGCTACCCAATGGACTTGTTCGTCATGGTCTCCAACTACGAGCAAGACAGGGTAACCTTCAATTCTAACAAATTCAATACGCAAACTGTTCATCATGTAAAACTGCAAATCTAATCATTATCTTTACTTTAGGTAAACCAAAGCGACCCAACCGGCTGCCGAACCGGAGTAAGCTTTTGCGGATTGAGAGACCTCAAGTATCCGGACGCCAGAGCAATGGGCTTCCCCTTCGATCGCATAACTCGTCCTGGCATTAACTCGATGGCTGACTTCCTCACTCCCAACATGAGGCTCCAGCAGATCACCGTCAGGTTCAGCGACACTGTCAAGGCGCGCCAAAACGGCGGTGGTCAATCGGTCGTACGGCTTTAAATCAATGGCTTTGCATTAGGATAATAGTTTATTCCGTATTGCTGGCTTTTAGTCCTTTTGGCTTTTTAATTTGGCTTGTATTTTATTTGAAATTTGAAATTGTAAAAGTGTTGGCTCTTTGTAAGATGTCGTGAAAAAATATAATAAAGATATTCTGTAACATGTAATTCAAAATAGTTGATTATTTTTATGAATCCTATAAATGCCTAAGTTTGTTTGTACTACTTAACAATCATTTAGTTTTAAAATGCTTTTATAAATTAAATCATACAATTTCAGTTTTAATTTTTAAGTACATTAAAGATGAAACTGCATGAATATAAATTAATTATTTGAAAAATAGAGAAATTTAATAAAGTAAATAATGTCTAGACAAATATTAAAACCAGAACGCGACTAAATTCAATAAAGTGACTGACAAAGCTTGCTTAAAAATAATTTGAAAATCCCCAGAAAATGAAATATCTCAAAAAGCAGACAGTTTCAATCGCATTGAATTACCTTTCATACAAGTTTCAGAGAGGGCAAATAGAGAATAAAAACGTAATACAGAGCTCAGAGAGAGGAGAGAGATTTACTACCCAGGCATCAGAGGAATTAAGTGAAAAATGCGCGTGCAGCTCGCCGTAGGGGGAGCCTTAGAAGCTCCTCTCGAGCTGTCCAATTACACGGCACTCACGTACAACAACGGTCAAGTCTTCGTCCGAGCAGATCGGTGCTCAAGACTGATGCCCCCGTGAGAATAAAGGAGCCGGGAAGAGAGCCGAGTTAATTATACCTCCGTAGTTCGAAGAGAGCAGAAGCTCCGAACGTTACAGGTGGCTAATGCGAAAGCAAATGACTCGGCTTCTTTTGGCAAAACGCGCTGCTTTGTACGGGTGATTAAGCTCTGCAAGCGTGATTTTTCAAGCGGTAACGTTTCAGCTTTTCAAAGCTAATCTTCTATTACCGTAGTGAAACTGATAGATTTTTTCTGACTTGGAAATCTAGTCAGTGGATGTTTTTTTAGCAGAATGACCGTAAGATGATATTTGGATATATTCTGTTTCTTCTTTGCGTTTAAAGAGTACGAAGATCCTGAATTTCAAGAATATTCTTGCAGTATTTCCAGAACCTCGGCAAAATCCTTTGATGAAAACTTAAACAAAAACTCAGCTAAAAAGTGTATTTAAAGATTATCTTATCATTTTTTTCTCAAAATTTCCCTCACGAAAACGCTCCGTTTCCGTAATTTTTACAAAGCAACTTAACTAGCATACATTCCCCCTAATAACAGCATAAAAGCCTTTTAACATTTCCCATCTACAGAGCGACAGGCTCCGAAAAAGAAGAAAGAAAGAAGCGCCCGCCTTCCTTCTTTTAAAATTTGCACAGGTACTTTTTCGTCGTTCCTTGTTTATTAAACGAACGCTTCCGGTGGGTGGCGGACAGTTTGTCGGAGGAAAAGGAAAGACTCTCGGCTCGGCTCCGGTAATTGAATCGAAACTATTTGTCTCGCGAGGAGAAACTTCGCCGCTAAACTCGATTTCTATCGTCGAAGCTGAGCGATTGTGACTTGGACGCGCGTGAAACGCTTTACTCCCATTTACTTACCGCAATTTCGCAGCGTGCTGCTACCCTGGCTGCAGAGTGCGAGCAACGATTTCCCAGGGGATATCGATTTTCCTCTCGCGGGAGGCAGCCCGGGATTCGGATGGGAGATTATTTGCGAAATTTTTCAAAGTGAGTTTCGAGGTTTTAAGCGTCAGGATTGAATTGTTTTCGCCAAAATTTGATATTAGGTGTGAAAGCTTTCCGCATTCAGAACTTAAGTTTTAAGATTGAATTGCTATCGTTATTAAATTAATATAGCTCTTTTTTACGCGGTTAGAAATATTTTAAATATTTTTCGATTTTGATTAATAGCTTTAATTAAATGTAGTACTGAATATAATTTAAAATAAGAATAAAGGTCATTTAAGAAAAATAGTTTTTTTATTATGTTGTTTCTTTTCTCGCGTGATTTCCTGATTTTGTTGAGAACAAGGTATATTGTATTAGATGATAATTATTGCAAATAACAAATGAAAATTTAATATTTCTGGAGATTGTATACAGATCGCTTCTCTTGTCAATTGCATAGTCCACACAATAGCCAAACCAATGATTTGCCACTGTTATCGAACCATCTCTTTCCACCTCCAAAAGCTTTAAAAGCACCATCCAAAAGCAGCCTCAAAAGCCATCAGAAAATCAACGTCGCTTTCACTCTGAAGCAATGAAATTTTCCTGACAATTACTTCGCATAAGCGATTAAGCAGCTTCGAGGCCGAGGAGGAGCGCGTCGTTAAATCAAAAGCGACAATTTTCGTTAGCTCTCACTCCAGCCCCTGACTGGCTTGGAGAAGCTCATTAATCGAGAAAGTTGTGTCGTCCGCTCTCCTGCATAGTTTGTCGACAATAACCTGAGAAATTTATTGAGCCCCGATTTTATAAAAGTGATTATTTCGCCATTATATATTAGTAGAGGGAAGAGAGAAGTAGTTTCTCTATTTTCGGCTTCCCTCTTTTTCTGTGTAACTTTCTACAGAGTCTGAGAAAGATTGCCTCTTTATCATCGCGGAAACCTAAAATGAATTTCCAAACTTTTAAAATCACTTACGTTCAAGTTGGATCGTTTGACTTTTTTGTGAAAATTAAGCGGGGCGGTGCTTTAACCAGCCATAAAAAGCAGATTTTTCTTGCTGAACGTTTAATAAATGCTGTTAGCTTGGTGAACTTGTAATTTTTTACAACCTCATTAATTGAAGTAGCTCTTATAAATACAATTTTCAATCTTTGTTTTTTTACAAAATCTTTTTTTTATTAATAGTTTAATTTAAATGAATGTTTGTTACCGTTAAGATTATTAATTTATAAATATTTTGTATTCTTTACTACATGCCGAACTTTTGATTAAAAAGTAATAAATTAATAAATAAATAATAAATCAATTGCCTGCGATAATTTTGCAAACTCGCTGCTACTTCCATAATGAAACTGGAGCATTCAAAGTTAAAACAGAAGTAATTTTTTTAATCTTCTTAGAAATTTACATCTCTTATCACAGCTAGCGTGCGCGAATTTTGCTATGTGAATGACGCCGATTGGTAACCGCCTCCTAGCGACCAGATTGCAAAACTCTTTTCCAGATATTTTTCCCAGAATAAGGCCGCAACAAGGCCGTGTCTACTAGACCACTGACGTTCAAAATTTTATTTTCATAATGGAATTTATTTTAGTAGATTTAATTTCAATAAAATTAACTTCAGTATATAATTAATTCAGAAAATTGATTCAATATATTACACTCTTTTCCATTCATAACATTTTTTTTAAATACATGTAATGCAATTAGTTTAGCAGAGCTCATTTGAATAAAATTAACTTTAGTATAGTAATATCTTTATTTTCATTGTTTAATCTGATTTTTTTTTTTTTTTTTTTTTTATTTTTTAATAAATTAACTTGCATCAAATTATTCGAACCTATTTCAGTTGAATTTACTAAGGCTTCAAATCCTTAATTTAATATAACTCAATGAAAATTCCTCTCGAACAAATTAATACTTTATACATCAAAAAGACTTACTTCCACTTTGTATAACCAAATAACTTCTCAATTAAAATTAATAGAAATCCTACAGTCTCCGAGTGGACAAAGCCGAAATTCAGTAAAATTACGAAATCGCTTTGAAGGTAATGTCCGCAATTAAATTGCAAGAGACGAAACTATACTTAAAGCTCGCTAGTTTAATTAAATTTCCCGATGAACCGTCCAGTGTCCTCCTTTTTTCTACGTCGTTGAAACCTGAGAGAGTTTTAAAGCTGCAAATTACGAAGTTCATTCGGTACTCGATTACGTTTCTCGACCTCGGGATTGAATATTCGCGGACCCCGATTGCAAACGCGAGATGCTGCGGATTTCTCCTGACAATGAAACTCGTATATACGCGCAAGAGCAGGAAGCTATTGCGCAGTAACTTCAGCGACATTAATTGGCGACTTAAACGAACAATGCAATTAGAGGATAAATCGCGGAGGTCGATCAAATTATGCTTCGGGGCCTCTCGACGATTTCCAGGCTAACTGGATTATGAGATTTGGCCAATTCGCAAAGACGCCTCAATAATTGAAGGTGTTTAATTAATAATTGAGCGCCCTGTTCGTATTCAGCGAGGAAAAAAGTGTTAATTAATTTGAAAAATCGGGAGATTATTCATGTTAATTACTCTATTTATTATTTAATTATTAATCTATTTATTATTTTAAGTCAGAAATAATTTTGCAATTATTTCCTGTGTAAAATTAAATAAATTTACTTTAACATTTTTAGAAAACGACTGCCTGCAAGTCTGCTTTGAATTTATGATATAGTAGAGTTTAAAATTAATTAATTCTTCCCACTGAAAACAAATTTTTTGCGAGAATTTTTGTAATTTTATGAATTTTAAAATTTCCTTGATTTTTTCTTTAACAAATTAACAAATGAAATCTGAACAAAAGAAGGCTTGCATTACGTGACACCATTAACCTAGTGTGGTTAAAGTGATAATCATAATTCAATACATGTAAATCAATGCCTACCAACCAGTTATCATCACCAAGTAACCAATAACAAGAACAATCGCCAGCCTATAATCGAAAGACCGATTGTTCATTATTCAATATTTATGAATTATTATAATAAAGGTTATCTATTTTGGTTTAAATTTTTTTTTAATTTTGAAAGAAAGAGAAAGAAAGAGCATATCGATGCATATAAATGTTAATATTCAGTCAAGCATGCAGCGAGATTGTCTAGGGACGCATTAAATTCATTAATTTATCCATTAAAGTTTTAGAAGGTGTTTACGATTAGTTTATTATTATTTAATCTTTTAATTTGTTTGAAAAAAAAGAAAAGGAATGTAGTTGCATTATCTCACCGCAGCAAGGAAAAGTAAATTTCGCTGCGGAGGCTATGCCACGGCAATCATAAAGG
>UCOL01002776.1:0-23123 GCA_900474335.1 Ormyrus nitidulus | reverse complement strand
GTAAATAGTGGAACGGGTGCCGCGTCGTCTGCTTCTCAAACTCGCCTCCGCGGCACTACCGTGCCACTGGATATAGGATTAGGTCTGTGGTAAGTTCCTTAACTACCGTTTACATTGTAGGAGGTAGTAATAGTTTTTTATTTGGTCATCAATGACTAATAGAGATCATTGTATAATTACCGTGCAACAACTTCTCTGAAATAGATTTTTAACTCCAGACTTCTGCAAACAGTAAGCATCTCGGTTAGGAAAGGCAAATTTTTAAACAAAGCTCATTTATTTTCGTTTCTGAAGAATCCGTATTTGTTTATTCAGTTGCAGGTGAACAAGCTCAATATTCAATGCAGACTCCAGTGGTCAATCCTCTAAAAGAAGACGTCACGATCGATTTGGAGAATAAGGATCTTTGGCATAAGTTCCACAAGGAAACCACGGAAATGATCATCACAAAGACGGGAAGGTAAGCCGCTGTAAATATTATTAGACCACGATAATTGCGCACTTAAACGTTCGAATAGCCGTGCTAACGTTTAAAAATAAACCCCTCGCCGCGAAACGTGCGCCTCATAAAATCTGCACTCGTTCGCCGCTCGGAGCGGCACGCGTTCCGAGGCTGATTTTCCGAAAAAAGGTTGTGGCTCTCGACCGAATCTTTCCTCCCGGGTCAATTAATCGGGGGATTTCGCGCGTGCAGGCAGGTGAAAACCCCTTTCCGCGCACAATAGCCGAGCTCTTCATTAGAGGGCGGAGGAGCCAGTGCTCCCCCTCCCCTCGGGTCCCCGTTCAGGTACGGAGCCGCGCAGCATAATGCCCCGGAGCGTCGGCGGCCGCACACAATAATCTGATGACTGCTGGCTCGTGTAAGCGGCGCATAGAGAGGTGAGAGCGTAAGCGATACCCCAAAGCCCGCCGAGAGAGAGAGAGAGAGGGGGGAGGGAGACAAGTGTCGTCCCTTGAACGCTTCTCCGCTCTCGACGGCGCTCCATTGTTCGGCGACGGTCTAAGTACCTTTTTTCGCGGAGGATGCTCACCGGACCTGTGAAGGAGGCTCTCTCGCCTGTGAAACGGAGAGAGAGATCTCTCGCCGGGCTTTTCAGATACGTTCTCACGTTCCTTTTTTTTCTGGACGCTCGAGGCCGCCTCTCAGGTGCATCTTCCTACAGAATTGCCAGGGGACTTTTCCGCCTCTCTCGGTTTAGGACTACCGTAAATAAGGACGAGCCTCGAGAAAATGAAAAAAAAAATCCGAGTTTTTACACGCGGTTCGGAAAGATCCCCTCTTCGAAGTAAATATTAGCGTTTAAAAATCCCCTTTTAACGAAATCGTTTGCCGAATCGGCGCGCGAAAGGCGCGAAAACCACTTAACAATTACAAGGCGCCCCGACGAAAAAGGAAAAAAAGATCCCAGCAGCCGTACGCGGGCAAATCGCGTCGCCTTCACCCGTCCGTTCTTTTTTTTTTTTTTTTCATAAATCATCGGCGTAAAAAAGGCCCCGGGGCCCCGTCCGCTTCCATCGTCCGGCGCCGCGCGCGCCAAGAATCCTGCCGATCGAGCGAGCCCCGACTGTATATATACAGTCTCGTGGCTCGCGCGACGACGCCGAGTCGTCGCCGCGGCCCGAAAAACACTGACGTATTGGAAGAAGAAGAAAAAAGTCGAGCGAGCGCGCCTCTCACGCACACACGTATATATCATATTCAGTAATATAGCAGCGGGGCCTGTCGAGGTCCCACGCGCACAGGGGGTCCGGCACGACGGCGCCTCAAACTTCTTCTCTTTGTCTTTGGGAGGACTGCCGCCACCGACTCTCTCTCTCTCTCTCTCTCTCTCTCTCTCTCTCTCTTTCTCTCTTCCTCTCTATTCCTCCTTTGCCTCGAACGGACCGATGCGTCAACTCGCATTAGAGAGAGAGAGAGAGAGAGAGGAAGGGAAAGGTTGCGCGCGGACTCGATGCCTGTGCGACGAGATCGAACGGCGGATAAGCCCGTGGGCCCTCTGAACTTATGATTTCACGGCTAATTAAGGAACAATGAGTTTGGAAAGTGAGACGGCTGTAAATTTTCGCCGGCGATTTTTCGCCTAGATATACCCACCTTTCGGCTGGAAAGACGGGGTTTCCATCGGGCGGAGGTTCGGAAAGGCGTGCAGGAGTGGTTCAAGGATACGGCGTGTCCTGTTACTGTAAATCAGGAAGCGGAAAATGGCCCTGTTAATTCCTTCTCGAGTCGTGGAGGTTTATCTTTCAAAAACCGAAATTTCGGGGGAAAAAAATATCGTCGAAGGCCGAAAAAATTGATCGAACGCTCGCGTGATTTGCATCGTATAATTAGAATTCGAGTCCTATATACGAGCAGCTTACCCGAAGCACTCGGTATCTTTAACAGCACTTTCCTATTTCACTTGGCGCCCGAGAAAAGAAGTGTTATCTATAATGAGGATCAAACGATCGTTCGGGAACATAAAATCTGTGAGCGCGCGCGCGCGCGCGAGCGGCGTCTCGGCGCAAAAGCCCGCCGCCCGGACGAATTTACATATTCCACCTGATTCCCAGGGCTGTTTCCATAAAAAATCGTAGTCGCTCCTCGGAGGAGAGAAGGCGACGAAGCCACGGCTATTGAACAAATCTGTGATATCCTGCTGCGTTATGAGTATTACGTAAATCCGAATATTCCCCGGCTTGCGCTCGATTTCGAAGATCGTTGACGCGGTCGGGGATATTATATATATACCTCGGAGTCCGTCGCGCGCGCCGGTTATATTAGTCGTAAATTATCGTCGCGCCGAGATGAAAAGAAGGCCCGCGAGAGTCCCCGTGTATTGCTTTCGTTCGGTGCAGGGACACGCTTTGATCGGAGGCGTCGCTCATCGAGAATTCGAGCGATTAAATTGCTCGGTTACGCAAAATCGATAACGGCCGGAACTGGCGGATGTAACCGTTCGCTATCCTTTTCGCGGTAATATAACGCTTTATCTTGATGTAACGTCCGTCGGAAGTCCGCAAAAGTGATTATTTTGGACTCTTGAAAAAAAGAACGCTTCCGATAAGCTCTGACTCAGCCGACCCACGCAAAAAGAAAAGTACAATAGCCTCCCTTCCTCTCCGGTGTAAGCCACATGTCGGCGCAGCAAGGTACGTCCCAGGAAAGCCACGTGCTCGGCAATAATGAGAAAGCCGCACGCGCGCGCCGCACTCGTCACAACACCGCCGGCCGCCTCGACATCTGACCGCCAGATTCGCAGGATAATCGGGGCCCCTGCGAAAGCGATGCGTGATTTACGACGAGCGCAAAAAAAAAGGAGGGAAGGCTCCCCGACCCACCTGAACACCACGTGGACGGTCTGGATTCTGGTCCCGACGGGCGACATTTCCATTATTGCTTTCCGCGCGAAAGCGGAAATACGGCGGTGCAGCCTTTTTTTCGTCTAGGCGGGATTTTCGGCGTCTCGGGGCTATTGTGCGCGTGTGGCTCTGCCGGAAACGAGGCGGACGTCGTAAAGTCGGGGTTCTTGACATTGTGCATCAGTTGTTTTAGTGGCTTTCGAGTGACTCTCGCGACTCGAGAAGCGAGGCTTTCTTTTTTGTATCGGCTTCTTATGCGCCGCTCGGCAGATGGAGCGGCCAATAAAAATCAGCGCAGTCAATGCGTTTTCAAAATTCACTCAGGCCCCGAGCAAATACACCTTTCACGAGAGTCAAATGAGCTCGACGCTCATCCCTCCATTGTCTTGGCAAAAGGGTCCCCGAATCAAGGCTCTCGACCGCTCTCTCTTTCGCGTGCCAACTACTGCGGGGCAGAATCGAAATTAGCCGAAAAGCGCTGGTACACTCGCAGCTCGCTTAACAAATCGCCCGTGCAGAGCGGCACAGCGCTCCGTCACTCGCATCTGTTTCGAATAAGTTCCGCCGGGAGGGAGAAAGAGAGCCGGCTCTACACGTGTTTCGGCGGCCGCACGCGCCCTTTCTCATCGCGATCTTCGCTCTTTTACGTTCTTTTTCCTCCCGGCTCCTCTCTCTCTCCCTTTTTTTTTTATCAAAGGCTCGAATCGACGCGTGTGCACGCTCGCGCGCGCAGAGAGAAAAAAGGAGGAGCCGCCGGAGAGCCGCGGCGCCGAAACCCCGAGGAGACGGCGGCCCTCCCGTTTCTGTATTATACACTTGTACGCTGTCGCGTGTTGCCGGGATATGGGCTTGAGGAAGGAGGAAATCTTTCGAGGCTCGGTGGAGTTTGCTTTGTTCTTGGCGCGTCAAAAGTTTGAAATTCTCTCGCAAATGGCAATTAAGAATCGAAAGAAAAATTCCCGTAAAAAATCAATATAGGAAATCATCGTAAATTCCTCTCCACGCTTATTAACGAACCGTATACAGCCGATCGAGCCTGGCGTTCTCCATAAAAGCCCGGTCCTTCCCATAATTAAAAAGGCCGTAATTCACCAGAGGCCAAAATCCACACGTGAAAAGCAAGAAAGCCTCCGGGGCCTCGATCGTATAACCGCGCCGCACCGTTGCCGCAGCCTCCGTAATCTCGGTATCTCCAAAAGCCGGCAGCGCTCGTCCTCGTCATGCCCGTGATTAGGCTGTGCGCGGTAGCAGCGGTGCGGGCTCTCGGATCTCTCTCTCTCTCTCTCTCTCCCTCGGCCGAGAAAGCGATACGCCGAGGAGATAGGAGAGAGAGGAGGAGGCGGCGCAGCCGAAAAGTCGAGTCGTCACAGTCTGGAGCCCTCCCCGCGGTGGCGCCATGCATTCGGGCCCCCCTAATCTCGCATTCTCCACGAGCGATGCGCACGCAGAGGGCTCCACCTCGTCGTGCTCCTTTTCCACCGGGCGAGCCTCTCGCGGCGGGCTGCTGCTCGCACGGACTGTACGCGGGGCGCCTGTCGCCGAGAGCGTGTCGGTCGGATTTTCCGGTGGACGAGGCCCTCTCCGACTATTTTTTTCTTCTACGGCCGTTTTGTTGATTTCTTCGGCTGATTGTCGCTGATGGTGGGAGGGTTTCACGCTGTACGGCTTGTTCTCGAATTAGTTGAGGGGCTCTGTGGGGTACAGATTTTTAACCCTTTGTCTGGTCATTGTTTATGAGCTCTGGTGAAAAATATCAAAGATTCTCCTTGAAAGCTATAGCAAATATCTATTTAAAATTTTATTGTGAATTTATATTCATACTCTTTTGATTAGGCGGCAAAATTTAAGAAAAAAGCGTCAAATTTTTTTTTTTTTTTTTTTTGTTTTTTGTGGAAATTGAAACGACGGATAATAATAAAAAAATATGTTAAATAACGTAATAAATAAAATTGATTGCAAAATGATTCAAATCCTGCCATTTATTATTGAAGTACCCGTAAAGCGTACACACTTAAACAATCCATGCCACCAATATCATTTGAACAACGATCGAACTCATTAACATCTTGGGAACAAAGACAAAGAAGAGCAGGAAGCACCTTGTGCCCTGCCTCTGTAAGCACGTACAGGACATTAAAGACAAAAGCGGGTCCCCGAACGAAAAAATCCCGAGCATCCCCCGAGAACACGTGTATATAAGGCGCAAGCAAATATAATTACAGGCCCTCCAGACGACGGGGGCGGCTTTTGCGTGCTCTGAGAAAAATCGTCGGAAAGAAGGCCCCGCATGGGCAGCGAACTTGACTTCTCGGGCTTGACTCTCGGGATTAGCCGGGGCCCCTGTTTGCACAGGAGAGAGAGGCCGAGAGCGATAACATCAAAGGATTGCACGTAAGTGGACTGAAGAAGTCGCCCGGCGCCTCGAGCGGCTTTGTCGGCCGATTTTCTCTGCCCTACTTTTGTCAACGACGGGGGTTTTTCCCCGCGCGCGCAGGTTGACTTTGCCCG
This sequence comes from Ormyrus nitidulus, assembly GCA_900474335.1. Taxonomy (NCBI): domain Eukaryota; kingdom Metazoa; phylum Arthropoda; class Insecta; order Hymenoptera; family Ormyridae; genus Ormyrus; species Ormyrus nitidulus. The sequence goes on along the minus strand of UCOL01002776.1, from coordinate 17,273 downwards.
AGATTAAACGTGCGGTGACCACTCGAACGCTCGTATAGTCTTTCTCCCAGTCATTGTTGGGAGAGGCGGCTGCTAATGCCGCCCGGCGAACTCCGCCGAATGCCGCTCGATGAGAACCGAGATTTCGATATGTGCACGTTTTCGGAAGACTGTGCATATACGCTAAAACAGCTGCCCGACCCGGAATATTTTTACGAAATTCCTCGATCGAGGCGTAAAAGAGATTCTAAGCGAAAAGGCGGCTCCCCCGTATCTGTTGGTTGAAATCGAATTCTTCTCGTAAAGTACATAATTACCGCGGGGAAACGCCTATTTGCGAAGACGAGCACTTAATCCCTTCTCGTTCCACTCTCCTTTGTTCGGCTTATTTTCGTCACCAGCCGCCCACCAGGGTTTTTCCGACTTCGGTCTCTTGACTTTGGCAAAACACGGGCATTACGGCGGAGAAAGAAAGAGGGAGAGCACTCGAAAAGCTCTTCGCCTCCTTTTGCAAGTCACTGTAGAAACACGCTGTTAAAAACTCGAAGAACGCCCTGCTCGAGGCCCCCGAGGTATTTTCTGTTCATTAGGGACACGCGGATAATTATTTTCGAGTTCAAACACGCTTACGGGGGCCGCATCCTCGCCGAGAAACAAAAGTTCTCAACGGACAAGGACGAGCGATCGAAAAGATTATCGAGACAGTACGAGAATTCCTTACGAGGACTCTCGGCGAATGTACGAAAAAATTGCGCCACATTCCGCAGGCATTAGCTCTCCTCGAACTCGGCAATCCCCGAAAAATCCGGTGCCCCGTAATCTCCGAAGCATACGTAATCCGGGCGTGCGCGCAACGCAAAGTCAGTGCACACGCATCCCCGAGAAAGTCGCAACACGTGTCAGTCCCCGCCGGCCGACTATAAGCCCGGAAAAACCGGAGCTCCTTACGTGCCTCGTCGTCGAGTGGCTCATCCGTCGTGCGGCTGTAATCTCTCGGATTTTCGCGCTGGAAATTCCTCGGGACCGGAAATTCCTCGGCCGCGCAGAAGGATGAGTCGTTTGCGAGATAAAGCGGAGGGCGTAGGCGCCACGAGTGGCGCCGAGCCATTAGGCAAATCGTCGGGCTTTCGAAAATTTTAATTGCTCCGCCAGAGAGAGAGAGAGAGAGAGAGAGAGAGAGAGGAGGGATATGGGAGGGCAGCCCTCGTTAGACGGTCATTTTTCACGAGGCGTCATTTTCTGCCCTGGCGCTACTCGCAGCTTTTCTGAGTCATCGGTGCGCCCTGCGTTAAGTTTTGACGCAATAATGCCCGCCGGGCCGAGGTGCGCTCGTTCTTGAGAAATCGAGGCGCAGTCAGGTGCGGAGGAGAAGGTTTGAAGGTAATTGGCCGCGGTTAACGGATGGAGATGAGTGCTCGGGGGATGATTGTGGCTAACGAAGGAACGAGCGCGGCGAGAAAAATGGATTTCGATTTTTTAGCCTCCTCTTCGAATGCAAACAGGGTAATTGAGTGCTTATTATGCGCGTGAAGTTGTGAAAATATTGAAGGTGCAATAATGAATTCCTCGGTCCTTGGTTGTACAGTTAATTTAATGAACTTAAACTGCTTTAAAAATTTTTAAGTAAATCCCCGTACTATTATTAATTTCCTCGCTGCAATTATAAGAGAAATTTCAAACCCAAAATTACGCATCGCCTCTCCAGAATAAGAATCTCAAGTCTTTCGACTTTTCCAAGCTCCAAAAAACTCGCTCTACCCGAGCCCTCTAATCACAGACCACCTCGACAAAAAGCAGCCCCCAATTACGACGCCCTCATCGGGGTCGGATACGTTTCCACTCAGGAATCGCGCCGGAAGCATCAGCACAGGCACTCTAAAAAACATCCCGTCTTCTTTCTGTTCCAGGCGCATGTTCCCGGCGGTGCAGGTATCGGTGAAGGGCCTGGAGCGCCGAGCGCGCTACACGGTGCTGATGGAAATGTTGCCGTCCTCGAGTCGCAGGCACAAGTACGTCTGCGGCAGCGGGGAGACGCAGTCCCGACGTGGCTGGATGACGGCTGGTCCCGCGGAGCCGCAGCCCGTGACGGAGCGTCGAATCTACATCCACCCGGACAGCCCGGCCACCGGCACCCACTGGATGCAGAACTCCATCAGCTTCTCCAAGCTCAAGCTCACCAACAACATCACCAAGCCGCACCAGAACGTAAGTTAGACCCAGATACAGACTTCTCCTCCTACCGGGCAGCTTATTAGCATGAGTTATGGGCGAGGGGTGGCCGAGACCTTATACGGATGCTCTTTTTCGGCTCTCTTCGTCGAGTTCCCTCGGATTTAATTGCCGGGGCTCCACCCACCGCACCTTTCTGGGTTACGTGTTATGTTTGTTAAAGTTCGGACGCATCCGATGGGTGGGACGGCGTCGATGGGCACCTGTTTCGGCGGGATCGGGAAGGTGCTGCGCGCCGCTTCGTTTTTTTTTTCTATTTTCTCCATAGCTGTACTAAAAGTTCCAGAAACATATATGCGCCCTCGTGTATTTCCCTTCGCGCGCCGCGTCAATCTGACGGATGAATTCATCACTGTCGTGAGCCGCGGGCGCCTCATTATGCGCGCGTCCTACCCTTTTCGAGACGGGAACGCGCGCGTTTGTCATTCCTCGGTTTCGAAGATGCTCCGTCTCTCGCAGATCTGTAGATAATGTACTTCTCCTAGTCGAACCCCGCAGGAGATTTCCCGATGCTCCCGAGATTCCGGGCGATTTTGGCGCCGAGCCTGATTATTCAAGGGAAACTTTTTCCGATCCGACGAACCTCCCCAGGCCTAAATTACTAGAAAAAAAAAAGAGACGCGCGTCGTTAACAACGCGAAGAAAGGCAGGCCCATAACCGCCCGGGAGAAGAAACAAAGCCTTATCTCGCCGCCCGCAGGGGCGAACCTCGCCGCGTTAAAAGAAGCGCATTGTCCTCCCTCGCACGGCGGAAGGGCCGCCGGAAAATCTGCGCGACCGGCACGGCGGCGCGCGTGTTTGGACAGCTTTCGGAGCGCGCGCCCGGCAGCTGCGGCGAACGTGTGTGTGCGGGTGTCGGGGAATGTGTCAAGTGTCCTGTTTGCGCCGATGCGCGACGACGTCCCACCCTCGGGGAGACGCGTGTGGGCGGTCGCGAGGTTGGGTTACCGGTTTTTCAGCGAAGCGTGTCACCGAGTGGTTGACAGTCTTTTTCACGTCTCTTCTTTTTTTCGTCGGTGGCTTCTTTAGGGGATGATGCGCGTTTCTTTCGGTAGCGTATAATTGTTTCATTTTTTTTAACCATCGGTTAATTATTAAAACAAACGAAATTCAAACTTAAAACAGAACAGAGCGCTTCCTCGATTCATTCAGTCTACTCAAAAAGCTCGGCCTAATCTGTCCTCGCGGCGCGGCTTCCGGGAACGGGTTATATAGCACACCGCGCGCCAGCCTGCTTTTCGGGAATCGCGTCTCGGACTCGCGGGGGCGCGGCGCCGGTCGGCCCCCTTTGACGTCTTCCGCAAACCAATTATGATTTTAATAAAATTCCTCTGTCACCGCGGCGCACTCTTTCGGCCCTCCTTTGCGCCGGCTGTGCTCCTCTTCCCGGTAAGCGGCGAGCAAAAACTCTCTCGGCGAGCGTCAGTTCCCTCCCTTCGCCCCTTTCTCTTCTATGAATCGCCTCTTCTTTGCGAGAGAGTTTTAAATTCGGGTCTTTATTTTTTGTTGGACTTTTCAGGTACTTCTGACCTCGATGCACAAGTATATTCCAAGAATATGGATAATTAGATGCGAGCAGATCAATTCGGTGAAGGATCTGTACACGACCCCAGGAAAATGCATCGTATTCAAGGAGACGGAATTCATCGCCGTCACAGCGTATCAAGTAAGGATAACTTCTTATATTATTTTTAATAAGGCGAAAATTCGGTGTGTCCTCTGCTTTACTGTCGGTCGTTCGAAGCGGTCCTTCGAGACCTTATTAAACTCCGTAGCTCCTCGAGTCCAGTCATTAAGAGCTGCTTAAGCAAAAGCAAACAAACATTGGCAACATTAGCTCCCTTTCCGAGCGTCCTAAACAACCGAAACGACAGTCAAACAAAGCAAAGCACGCGCCGCGGGGACCACACGCTGACAAATCAATCCGCATGACTCCGCAGAAGCGTTTATAATGAATCGGCGCGTCCTTTTTCCAGAACGAGAACATAACCAAGCTGAAGATCGACCACAACCCGTTCGCCAAAGGGTTCCGCGAGTCCGGACAGAGCTCCTGCAAGAGGAAACGGCAGAGATTGGGGTGCACGATGCAGGAGGAGGAGAACAACAACGACGATTTCGAGGAGGAAACCGCCTCGTTCTACGACTCCGAGGCCGACAATCCGCTGGAGAAGCGCATAAAGATGGAGATCGACGAGACCTGCAGCGTCAGCAGCAATCCCTCGCCACCCCTGGAGCCCAAACCCGAAGTCAGGCCGAGGCTCTACAGGCCTTGGGCCGACAGCGAGGAGGAGGAGGAAGAGATTCTGGTGAAAGAAGAGCAGCAGCTAATCGAACCGAAGAGAGAGGTGCAAGTCTTCGTGGAACAGACGCTGCAACCTCAATCGATATACTATTCTCCAGAGTTCGTCCCGACCAACTACAACGCGAACTATCAGCTGGCCGTACATTTGCACAACTCGATGATGCGGGAAAACCAATTGCGCCATTACATGTGTAATTTATAGTATTAGTTTTAGTTCGTTTTTTTTTTAGATAGGTATTAGTTTAGGATGGACATGATTATTATTATAAGTTGTTAGGAGATGTTTAAGTCTTACCAAAAATGGTATTTTATACATATTTTCGACGTATAATACAGATGAGGTTTGTTGTGATTTTAGTTAGTACGAATAATTAGAAAATTAATTAAAAGATTAAAATTGTTTTTAGGCAATTAAGTAGATTTTTTTTCATCCAATTAATAGAAAAATAAAGTTAGGCTTATCGAAAACAACGGTTTTTACTTGGTCTCTAAAGTAAAGGGAGTTTACCTTCCCTGGTAGAAAATTAACCATTTACGCTGGCTAACGTGTATTGGATCCAATTTTAGCTGAAATTGTGGTCTAAATTACATAAAAATTATAGATAGCAATCTCTCGATTTTTAATTTCAAATCTCATTAATTTATTTTCTAATCCATTTAGATTAGATTCTTAAATTAGCGGAAAACTTTTTAACAATTCTACCAGGATTTTTTTCCTTATTTAACGTCGCTCTATTTATGCTGCGTTTATGGCATATTCTACCAGGGTTGATATGCTTTTGATTTATTTTGAGCCTAAATTATTTCATATACTTATTTCGAATCGATAAATAAATTTTTCAAATCAAATTATAATTGCACTAGAATAGATGGAAATTTCTGAACAACACTTTACAGTTGTTGCAGTTACAGGGGATTAGTATTGCATGGTGGGGGCAAAGCGGTTATCGAAACTTCAAGTAAAAATTACTTAGCTCCACACACAACTTTAGTTTTATTTTTCTATCAGTGTAAATATAAGACAAAATATTTTTAATGATTAAAATTGATTTAAAATGAGCTTTGTTACTACATGTATTACCTGTTTAGACTTTAACAGTATGTAAATATCCACCCATTATGATGACATAATACAAACAATGTAAATAGATTTAGTACGGAATTTTTGGCTTCGTCAAATCATTTTATTGAATAATGCGACTTACTCACCGATCTTTGTATCATTATGAATTGTATTTAAAAAGGGGAATTGTCGATATTATATGTGCGGTTACCGACATTGCAGTTTTTCTAAATTTCGTTATCTTATTTTACAATTCAACTTAATCAAAATTGCTTAGATCTTTAATACCGAAACATATAATGAAATAAATTGTCATATTTATTTCATTATACGTTGACTCGGAGAAATCCACGGCATGGAATATTTAGAATCATTTTTTAACCAAAATTATAATAGGCTTATACAAATTGTGCAAAATCGGTTCTGTCTAAACACTTTATAAAATTTGTATTATACAAATTATTTTATACTTATTATATATAAGCAAATTTTATAAATTAGCATCACGTTTCACTTTTGTTTCATAACACTATTTTTATGATCATCGTTAACTTGAAAATTGTATATTTAATATAAGTGATTCTAATACTTGCCATTGTAGATCAATTAAAATTTTGATACTAATTGCTTGCAAATTAGTTACGTATACCATTGGTATCAAAATTTTAATTGATAATTGTGTGTACATTTAGCTTTAATTTACGCATTGTACTATATATTATATCATATTAAATATGACTGACCTTTAGATAAGTTAATTTTTTACATATAGATACAGAACAGAAGTTTTTGTAATGATTCTAAAAGTAACAAATTATTTCGCAATAGTAGTAACTTGTAAATAAAGCAAACTGTGAGTAAATAAAACAAAACTGTAGGAGGCATGCAGTGTTGTAAAATAATATAAATTGTTATTGTTATATGCTGGTTATGCAATAATCAGCTCCATATATACTAGTTTAAATACTGCAATAATGGTCAATAAATTATGTATAAAATGATTCAAAGCAAGATATTTTTTATATATTAAATAAATAAGAAATTCTGTCAACCAATTTGATTTAAACTATTTATTTACAATCAAAAATTGATGTAATACCAGATATACTTTAATTTAAATTTCTTTTTTTTAATTTTTCAGTCATCTAAATGAACAAATCTAAATAATAATAATCTACTGGGATCGGAGAATCAACGTAAAATGTTATTATAGCTATAATTATAAATCTAATAAATTTAATAAATGTTTCTTATCGTCAATAATGACTTAATGCACACAATTTTTTATAATCTTGATCAATTAAAAATTTAATTACATAATTTATTTATCAATTTGTTAAATATCGTTGAATTAAAGATCCACGAAATATAAGTAAAGAAAAATATTTATTATCGTGTTATTAATGTATATATAATAATGACTTTTAATTCTAAGTAAAATAATACATAAAAAGTTGACTCAAAAAACTGAGCAATAATTTCTTACAACGATACAATATACAATTTTTTATTGCGAAAGAGTGATTGTTCTGTCGCAAATTGATATAAATAAATTTTTATTAAAATTTAACATTGTTTATTATTAATATCCTATAATATTAGAAGAATTTTCTTATAAGAATTAGTTCGAAATTCACTGGAATCCTTCGAAAAGTAAAATATAAGTAAACTTTCTTCTCGAAGCATTATTGTAAATTTCATGTTTAACAGTCACACGAAAATTCCTGTTTCATCATTTTTTTTTTTTTTTTTTTTTTTCAGAAGGAGGGCGCAAAAAATATCATATCCACAAATTAACAAATAGAAATTGCAAATATTTTCGAAAAAAGGCATTTCTCAAATCGAAATTAAAAATTGAATTCATTTCTATCAGACGTCGTATCTTTGACGAGAATCGCACCAACCCTCTTTCTGGCTCTACTTCCACATACCCTCCTCACAGACAGCACCTCTCATCGCCGCGTCCGTCATTGTACTTGGGACAGTACGGCGGATCGTAGCTGTTGTAGCAGAAGGAGCCTCTCGAGCCGCTCGGCGTGTGCTGGCCCATGAGCATGACCTCGCCGAGGCGCGGCGCGATCCTGGGGCCCGACGGGCAGCGCCTCGAGCAGGGCTCGGCTACCATCCTCTTGGCCCCGTCGACGCTCTGCGCCATGAAGCACACCGCCCACACGTGGCTGCACAGCTGGTGGTTCGTCCGGTTCTCGCAGAAGGGCTGCACCTTGCCGCCGTTCACGCAGAAGTCCACGTGGCCCGCTTTTCCGAGCTCACCTGGAAGGTTCGCGGAGAAAGTTTTTAGTTTTCAGTCTACCGACGAAGATGAGCCGGTTTATTGTTTGCTTTCGCGGCTTGAAAGAAATGTATGAGATTTTTTTGTACTTTTCGGAATTTCTGTTACGCGAAACTTTGTGCGAGACGTGAAGACAAAGTAAAAAATGTCGAAAACTCTCTTATCAGTTTCGTGCCGAAGAAAGAAAAATGTATTTTACTTTCTATTTTTTAAGAAATTAAATAGATTATGCGCTTTCGTCGTGTAATTGCGTAGAATTGTACATTTCAAAAAGTGAAAACTGTTTACTTGTTCATTTCGTTGCACTATTGATGCGTATACAATTATAGTAAAAACAATGTGTCCGGTGGATTAAACTTTCGAATTGTCATAATTTGAAATCAATGATAGACGTTCAAATTCCAAGTAAAAGCCAGCCTTCAAAAATTATTAATCAATGATATTAATTTAATAACGGAATAATCGCGAAATCACAAACTTTTTAACTCATAAATCGTTCCTTTATCCAACACACCTAAAATTGCAGATACCGCAAGCTAAAATCAGCAAACACCGCAATTTCTCCAAGCACTAATCAATTTAAACCATATCCTATCATCCTAAACGAAGCCACTCTTCAATTACCCGTTCAATTACCCTCGCGCTTCTCCGCCTAATTAAATCATCATATCAACCGAATTAAATAAAAAAAGTTCAAGGCCCCATCGGACATCGCCGCGTTCGCTTCCTCCCGCTTAGCATTCGCGGGCGGTCGCTCGCGCCGCGCTTACCGTAATAGCCGGCGTTGGTGTGTATGACCTCGACGAAGTCGGCGTCGCCGCTGTCGAGCCTGTTGACGAGGCCGGGCCTGATGAGGGGCCTCGCCGGGTCCAGGGCGACGATCCTGCTCATGCGGAAGAGCAGGTAGTTGGCCATCATCCCGCAGACGTGAGCCCCGAGCGAGTGCCCGATGCAGCTCGTGCGGCCCACGGGCAGGCCGTGGTTGCGCAGAGCGGTCAGGGCCGAGGCCAGGCAGCGGGCCACCGGACGCATGTTGGAGACTGCCGCCGGGTAGCAGGGAGCCTCGCACAGGGCGCCCCAGTCGACGAGGAAGACGTTGTAGCTGCCGTTGCGGATGTAGGCGTCGCGGAGGACTGACATCGGCAGGGCGTCCTCGCCACCTGTTGCAGGAAGACAGTGTTACAGTTTTTTCTGCTGAAGGACACTGAGGGGTTTCATTTGCGTGATTAATTAATAAATCAAACAATTATGCATAGCTAAGTGATCCATGATATAACCATTGGGATTAATGCGACGACTTTATCACGATCTTTATACTTGCTTAAGTAACTTGCTCCAGCTGAATTATTTACGAGTTTTTATTTTGTACGTAATAATCATCATATAATCGTATAATAATCGGTTTGTGTTGACGCAACATTCGGCATCGATGTTAAAAACAAATCTCTAAAAAGCCCCAGGCAACACTTTTTTAAAACTTTCCTATCACATCTAACAAATTTATCTTCTAAACTTTGGGGCTGGAAGGTGCATAAATTAGACATTTGTATTAGATGATGATTTGCAAAATAGCTTTTAAAGGTTCCGAGGAAGAACTGAACCAGGAAATAATAAGACCTATTCTTTCTCGCGTTGAATTAAAATTACCATAAAACTTTCCAACCCAAACAGAGTCGAAATCATCATACGTATACGAAAAAATGTCAACGTCTCTGTCATAAAAAATATTGCCTTTCAAGAATTTCCCTGTAAACGAGCGCCAGCGCCTCGTTAAGCTTCTTTCATTATCGATCATATCCAATAAAATAAAATCCTACGACTCGCAAGCGCGGCCTTCGTCAAAACATGGAATTCCCTTGCGAAGGAACAATATATTTAATCGGGAATTCCAACGGCAATTTATGCAAATCGATTGCTCAATGTTAATCCTATCTCACCCGCGGCAGCGATTTCCATTACCAAGATCCTAGAAATACGGTTCAAGGAGCGCGCGAGCAATATCCCGCGAAGCCTCGCAAAAAAAACAGCGGCAGCATTAAAACCTTTCGCAAGCGAACGATCCGCGAGTGAGTCACCGCGAAACAATCCCGCAGTCGCGGTGGTGTTATTTACTCGCGAGCAAACGCGCGCGCGCCGATCGATCAAATTCGTACCGGCGTAGCCGTGGATGAGAATGACGTTCTCCTTGGTGGGGTCGTAGTCCTGTCTTAGCCAGTCGGCGACGTGATTCGGGTCGAGCTTCCGCCGGGGATTGCCCGGAGTGTAGAGGATGAGGTGGACGTCCGGGTCCGGGCAGGAGTCGCGATCGTTGCCCCGCCTCCAGGTGCAGTCCTCCTTGTTGTAGTCCGCCGCGGCGCCGCTCTCGATCGCCTCCTGAATCGGACCCTTAGCCGCCGCGCAGCCGAGGAGGGCGACTTCGACGAGTGTCAGTAGCGCGAGCGATAGACGCAGCGCTGATGGCTGATGCTTCTGGAAAGTAGAGTTTGCTTCAATTGTTTTCGAAGATATTGTTCGAGGTGTAATTAAAAAATAGAACGAATGAAATAAGCATGTTGTTGTTTATGGATTTTATGGGATAATAAAGAATCTAAGCACCTTTCTTTTATTCAGAAACATTTGTTTCAAATCAAAAAGGAAATATCTTAAGCTTTCATGTTATGATCTGAAATTTCAGCTGGTGAACGAAAACTTATACTTTGCCGCCATAAACCAGAAAAAAATCGTATACACATATATATAAAAAAAAAGCCACGCCATAAAAACCCGAGGGAAAAAAAAGAAGAGAGCCACTCACCCTTCGGAAAGCCATAACTTCTCGGCCAGCCTCCAAATCCCTTCGCGTTCTACCTGCCCGCCTCCGACTTTTCTTCCAGCTTCCCCCCGTAAAAAAAAAGAGCAGCAGTCGCGGCCCAGAGAGCGAGGAAGAAGCAGCAGCAGCAGCGCTCGCGCGCGCGTCGATTCGGCGACTAATGACCGCTTGGCGCTTCGACGGCGGTGGCGGCGGCGGCGCGACGTCGGGACCGGCGGCGATCTTCACCTTCCTCCTCCGGGCGCCGCGTCCCTCTCTCTCTCTCTCTCTCTCTATCTCGTTTATACTTTTTTAAAGCGAGGGGACGGCTTTCGTCACGCGCGCGCTTTACCGTTTCCCCCCGGCGTGTGTATATACCGTTGCCCCACACGCACTCGCTCTTCCCGCCGCCTCGGAAAGGAGAGAAGACCCCAAGAGTTTACATATCTTATTCGGCCGTCGTATGCGCCGGGGAGCTCCGCTATTTCGCGAGCCTGCCTGAATAACAAACGCGCCGCCGACACGCGACCGCGACTTTGAAAGTCCCGCGAGAGCGAGGGAGGTGTGTGCGCGCGCGATATGACGATGTTTGGGCTTCGTGTATATATGCCTCGCTTTTGAGGGTCTAATGAGTCGTGCGCCGCGGCGCGGCTCGTTAGCACCTCGTCGCTTTTGCGCGAGAACCGGAGAAATTTTGGTCCGGAGGTATGAGTTGCGCGGTGCGCGCGGCTTCGCGGAGAGTCGAAGGAAGGGAAAATCGTGCTGGGAAGGCGCGGGTAATTTGGAAGAAAATTGCGAGGCAAGACTGTGTACGGGTTTTCTCGAGAATGTCATTAGGAGGATGGCTCGGTTTTCGTTTTGACACTGGAAAATGCTTATTATGGAAATGTGATTTTGCTGCGTCATTTTTATGGATGCTTGGTGTAATGAACCGAGTACGACGACTGTTTTGTGAAAAGAAAAGTTTTTTTACGCCTTTCGAAATTTTACAGCTTTTTAGGAAGTTATTTCAGGATCTTTCAACGCTTTCAGGATCTAATGAGATTAGCATACCTTGGCGAAAATATTGCCTCTTTTTCAATCGAAAATTATTATGTTATTTACATTAATTTTCCGAAAAACTTTGAAATTGCTGATTCTTTTATTATTTGCTTTTTAATTCTGTGAAACATTTTATTTAATCACTAAATTTCAATTACGAAATCAGCGTCGATCGATTAATTTTTACTACTCCAATGGGTTTCAGCACTTTTGAGGTCACTGACTCAAATTATAATGTTGCCTTTTTTAATGCACAGCCGCAAGCAAGCATGCAGAATAATGATAGGGCACTCAAGTTGTACATGATACTATGCCTTTAATTATTACCGGTGACACGTTTTGTTTACTTTTTACGACAATAATAATTTAACTAATTTGCTGGAGACACTATGTAAATTTATTAAAAATTTGTTCGAATGGATAAATAAAGATTGGTACTAAAAATTTATAATTCGTGTAATGTTTTATAAATAGAAAATGATATAAGGTGCGTATTATCTCATATATATTATATTAAGATTTAGTTTTAAATTGTTTTCTATAAAAAACGAAACTACAGCATAAACAATTGCAAAAAAGCGAAAGATAAGAAATGTTTACGTACATTAAACGATCTTATATGATATTCTTCAAATAACGTAATAATTTACGTACACAAAAAATTTATCTCCAAAAATAATAAAAAGAAAATCTGAACGGAAATATTATGATTAAAAAATTTTATTACAAATGCAGGTTTTTATCTCTTCTCACCGAAATCAATCTTCCAAAAATTATGCAACCTCGTACAATCACTTTCTACGGTCCATCTACTTATAGTCACTTTCTATTCATTTTTATTTATCTTTCTTGTTGTTTCGGGTAAAAGCGACTTACCGTTTCGTTTTCTGGATAGTTCGAGAGTACGTGTCGCGCTTGCCCGATTAACCGCAGTCCTTGCATAAAATTTTATCAATCGAGAGCTATCGTACTTCGTCCATGGGGCTTATTATACTTTTTGCAATTTATAAACTTAATCGTTGCATTTGTTTTTGTGCTTGTTTATTAGGCTATTACCATCTTTGATGTAAATAAAACAAATTTGTAAAGCCGGAAAAATAAGTTAATAAAGTGTATATATTTTCTTCGTTCTGCGTTCATTCTATTTTTTAAATTTTATCTAAAAATTGTAAAGTAAAAAATAAAAATGCAAAAAATAATATGAAATTGATAAAATTATAATAAACAAAGTACGTTAAAGTAGATATAATTTATTCTAATCAAACGAGGCCAGATGGAAGTCTATATGTAGGTCAAAATGCAGTTGAATGTTTTCAATGAGTATTTTCATTACTTGAGACTTGTAAGGGCTCGTTTGATCAGAAATGATATCCACTATATTTTGTTTATTATAACTTTATTAATTATCAAAAGAAAGAAATTATCGAAGATACAGTATTATATAATAATTGTCTTTTATAAAATTTATATAATGGGTATAATGAAATTTCACGGTAAAATGTAGCAAAAATTTTACATTTCATTATTTCAAAATTTTATTCACTTTTCTTACCCCCGACCCCCGACATATGGATCCCTGAAGAATTTTTCGCGAAAGCAAGAAATAATCTAAACATAGCCAATACTCCTCATTTAAATACCACTCGTAAACATAAGTGCAGTAATCTGCATTGACAACGAGGGACCATATGCGATCCATGGAAGCTTTTACCATCGATCCTCTGACGTACCCGTTGCTCCGTCGTTCAAATCGTCAACAGAGAGCGACGAGAGGTCAGCACTCCTGCGTTCTGGGGAGCAGACTTTCGCTCAGCACTTTTACCAACAACGAGGACGGGAAAAGCCCCGAAAATTCTCGGTGAAAGCGTCTTTGCAGCAGGAACGGCCAGCAGAGTTTCCCTCTCTCCCACGCGTGAATCCCCATTCCCCCACCGTCTGCGGCTAATCTGCACGGCGCGCTCGCCGCATATAGTGCGAAAGTGGGGGCGAGCGAAGAGAGAGGGCGCAAGGAACGTCCTCAGGTGGCGGCAGCGTTCCGCTGAGCGAAGGCACTGTCTGTAGTGAAAAATGGCCGGCGTCAGCGATTACTTCAGCATTGGGAGTACCGTGGCATGTAAAACCTGTTATGACAAGGAGATCGAGGGCGAAGTTCTGGCCTTCGATCAGCAGACGAAGATGCTGATTTTGAGTATCCTTTTGAACAACGAATGAGCCTGGTGAGCCCGTCCCGAGGGCCGCACTTTGCGCGCGCCCAAACTCACTCCTCTATCCGCTCTAGCTGTCTCTGTCTCTCTTCTCCCAAGTGCGTGACCCCCGTGTTGTGTGCACGATCGCTTTCTCGCCTGTGTGTGTTCCTCTGTCTCACTCGCGCTCTCCGCTCGATTGTCGTCGGCGCGGCCCGATGTAAATAAGTCCTCCAGGCGGCCAAACTTTCCCCGCTGCACTATGATCTGGCGGACTTGTGCCCGGGCCTGAAGCTCTTTAATCTGAGCTTCCATGCGCGCCTCGTGTTCACAGAGAGGCTGATGAAAACACGAGGCGAGGAGCACACCCTCCCCTATTATGTTTTCAGGTTAATTCTCGCTTTCCCGCAATGTCGCGTGCGCTCCACGTCGTCGTCGTCTTGCTCGCGTGCATTCCTCTTGTTTTTACCCCTTTTTCGTTCCTTGCTCTACCTTCTTCCCTGGGCTGTGCGTCGATTTTTTTCATTCTCTGTTGCAGCGATCCGGAGCGCATAATCGAATGCTGATGCTTTTTTCCTTAACTAAAACCTTTTTTTGTCAAAAAGAATGCCCGGCATCATGTGGGAGAGCCTCGCTTAACGACGTCCACATTGTGAATTTATCACTAGTATCTGATGTGCAAGTCAAGAAGGAAGTCAGTCCGACGACAAGTGAACCACCACAGAGCCTCAATTTGCAAAGGCTAAACACACGGGTACGCAACCAAGTAGAGGAGAAGAAGAGGATGGTCAAGGCTCTGCAGGCCGGAGTGTCGCCGGAAGGGCAAAAACTGTTCATTGCTATTTCAAAGACCATCAACGAAACCAAATGGAACGGACCTAACATTGTGGTCTTGGACAAAGTCACTATTATTCCACCCTATAAAATTGAAAATGTTCAAGGAAATTCGGATGATAAGGCTTTCACTCACATAAAGAAAGTGGTAAGCATAATTGGATCATTATATGCAATGACTATACATTTTTTTCAATTACTGCATCAGCAAACATTAAGCTTATTCGTTTTACTTCCACTTATATAAAAGGATGTTTTTGCAGCACAATTGACGATAAAATTTTTTTTTAAATTAAAAATAGCCCATAGAGCAATGTGTTCAATAGTTTGCATCATTTTCAGAGACTACTCATGGTTTCTTTTTTATTAATATAGTATTATTATATTTTAGGTTGAAAAACACATGAGAGACACTGCAGCTACCGAATCACAAAAAGACCAACCTTCACAATCACAGCAGCAAATGCAGAAAGCAGCTAGCACGCAATAGGAACGAAAAAGAGCGCTGTAAAAAGAAAGCCGACATTTTTGCAGTGTTAATATATTTATGGGGCGTATGAGACATGGGGTAAATTATCCAAAAGAACAAAAAAGAAACTAAATGAAGTTTATCAAAAAATAAATCAAGAAAGAACAACATGTAATAATGAGCCTATCAAGAATCGTGATTTATTCTTCGTTGCATTTTGGTCGTACAGCTGATTTTTAGCATGAAGCATTGTGAGGACGATCAATAAAACCACAACACCTCATTATGCAATAAAAACCTGTCAAGGATTGAACGACGATTTTTAGCTATTGAAAGCTTGACTTCGACAAAATAGATTCATTAGAAGTTCTTGACAAGTCGGCGATATACGATCATGCGTGTATGAATGCTGAAGCAGGCGTGTTTGCTAGTTTTAGTTGTACATTGTTACGAAAAAATGCGTATAGTAGTTGTTTAAAAGATCATAAAGCATTCAGGTAATGTAGGGAGGAGACTATGATCTATTGGAAGAGACCTGTTATCGAACCAATGTCAACTGCCTGAATGACTTTGGCTGAAGCTTCGTGTTGAAGCTTGCCAAATCGCTTCTTAACCAAATTCGATAGGAAAAGATGAAACGAAGAAAAAAATATTAAAAATACGTCAAGATTTAATGGAAGGAACGAAGGAATCGATCCACTGGACTTCGCCACGCCTGTGTCCAGGCACGAGACGCATTTTTCATTTGAGGAACTGTTGAAAAACTAAGAAACGTTGGTGATTTACACTGCCCTCGCGCAGGCGAGATCTATCGGTATCTGCGGAAAATCCTCGTTCGATCTACGCAAGGGCACGGTTCAGTGCAACATTTGTCGTTTAATACTATAAGGAACTTTAAGAAGAAAACGAAAAAGTAAACACACAGCGTCTATCTATTATTTAATAGATAATTATGCAAATGCGTTCCGTGCCTCGTACAACTTTTGAATGTCTGAGAAACTGAAAGAATTATGAGAGCGAGAAAGAGCGAAAGAGAGAAATAGATGAGATAAAAAGAACAACTTCATCAAAAGACAAAAATAAAATGTAATATAAATTCCATAAACCTCGATTAAACCTTTTATTTAATGCTTTCTTTATTTATTAAACCCTATACTCGGAGTTATATTTCATTTCTCATTTTACAATTTTGTTTTACTTTTCTTTATCTTGAATGTCATTCTCCTCTTCGTCTTCGTCCACTTCGTTAATGGGCGCATTAGATGTAGATCCATTCTCCGAGCGCACTATGGTCGTCAAATCGTGCGTGACGCGAGCAATGCGAGCCGCTGCCTTAAACTTTATCGCTGCCCGTTGCTTTTCCATGCGTTTTTTCCACTGTGCAGAAGAGCAAAAAAAGCCTGTTATGAAACTTACTTATCACAGAGGTGAAAAAATTTGATAATTCTTTTGGATTCTTTTCTAAATTGTAAATCAAAATCATTTTTATTAAAGAGATGTATAAATTGCATTTGTATATTTATTAAGTAACTTATTTGTTGATAAAATAATTATTAATCATCCAACACCATTTTTGTTCTTTACATAAATTTAAAAATTATTGTTCAAGATTATTCTTTATTTTTTAAACTTTAATACTCAACCTTTTTGATAATTTTCAAATTTTATATTTTTACCGAAGTATATGCTGTAGAATTTGCATATACAACCCAGTAAACAATTCCTCTTAAAGATGTCTAATATCTACCCAAAAGAGCTCTTTTAGATATCTTTCATCTTAAAGACTTCTTTTGGATGGACATTGGACATCTTAATGTTTATTGGGAAGTTACCTACAGATGATGCAAATGCATTTCTAGATACACGGCATCTTAGATATATATCGAATCTAACAATCGATACTGCATTTGGTATTCAATTTTTTTATTTGTTAAGAAGAAAGAAGATCGTGAATTTATTATAAAATTTTTTAAATAATTGAATATCAAGTTCACTTTCGAGTTTGAAGATAATCATGGCATCAGTCATCTTTATGATTATCCAGTGGTGGGCGTAACGACACGTAATTTTCAATTTCTACACGACACGCGTCGTA
>UCOL01002775.1:0-23123 GCA_900474335.1 Ormyrus nitidulus | reverse complement strand
CTCTCTTCGCACGCACTCTCTCTCTCGCACACACACACACACACACATGCGTGAAAAGTTTGTAGATCGATCCCCCGCGGCCAAACTATCGGGGGGGTTAACCTCCACGCGGGCGCGAAAAAAAGGAAGCTGATGATGGGAAAGGAGCCTCGTTCGTCGCACGGGGGAAGAGGGACTAAACAAAGGCCGAGGCACAAAAGAGCAAGGATGCGCGCGCGAGCTTTTCTTTCGCCGGAGAGAAAAAGCGCCCGAGCGATTTGAACAAAGGGGAGAAGAACTGACAAGAGAGGTGAAAAGACACAAGACGGAGAGAGATAGAGAGAGAGAGAGAGAGAGAGCGCCGGTCCACAAAGGGACGTGACATTGACGCCGACAAAGATGCACCCTTGGAGGGCAAGAATGCTCTTTTTTTTTTTAATCAGAGCCTTTAGCCGTAATTGCAGCGAGAGGCTGCGATTAGATAAACGAGCATCAGCTCGGGAGAGGAGGGCGGATTGATAAGGACCTCAAGGGGGGGGGGGGAAGAAAGAGAGAGAGCTTATCGACTAGGGACGCGCGCGCCATAAGCCCCGTATACGCTCTCGGGGTGGCTCTCTCGCGCGCGAAAAAAAAAAACGACCGGGCGGTCCACCCCATTACCTACGAAGGAGAGGAGAGGGCGACGGAAAAAAAAGAGGTCGCGACGAGGTCCGATTGGAGAATGGCGCGTCCCAATTAAGAGGGGGATCGGTTATGTGTGCGAGCGAGGGTTTCGAGTCTAGATCGATTATGACGCCCCAGAAAGCGCGCCAGAAATTTTCTTTGTTCGAAAGTGGAGCGATTGGACCGCGACGTCGCCGGCAATCGGCTTCCGCAGATTTGCGGGCAATCCAGCAGACTCTCCTCCGGCCTGTAAAATTGCCCCCCCCCCCCTCTCCCATCCGAGAACGAACGTTGCGACAAGTAATAAGGAAAGACGGACCGTGGACTTTGCCTTCCTTCTTCGCTCTTTACCCGGCTGACGAACGCTGTGGTTCGACGGATTCTAACGGGGGAAAATGGAGTAATAAAAGAATTGGAGCATCTCTGGGAAAGAGGATTTGGCCAAATGTATTTTCGTGGCTAAAAAGCTTTTTTATTGTAGCGTAGCTTAGTGGTTTTGCTTCACTTTTCTCGCATCTTCTCTTGTTGCATCTCGTAATCCATGAATTTACGTTTAAAGTATTGACATTGTTTTAGAGATCTTCAGATTTTATCGGATTAAGCTTGCATATTTCGCTGGATTTGAGAATGTTCGTAATTCGACAAATTTCTGCCCAAGCGATTCTCCAATTTATTTTATAATTAGTTTAATCAAGTTGAGGGGGAATCCAGTATAAAACTGCAAAGCCATTTTACATAAATTATAATCATCCTTTAAAATAAAACAACTTCTTTTAAGTTCCTGTTATTATAAATGGCCACAGGCAACTACTTTAATTAATGGAGAAACTTTTGAATTTTCATGCTATAAAGTTTTTAATATTCAGAGTGCTGCTTTTTCTCATCTCGTGGGAGATTAATTCTTCTTTTATTCAACTAAAACTCTCTGAGCACATTCTTGCAAAGCAGATTTGCCTAATTTTACCTCCATTCGTTCCGCGACTTCGAATCTCATTTAAAACCTTGTCAAAAAGTGATAAAGTTAAGGAACTTTGGCGTTTAAAACATTATTCGTAATTAAAAATAATTTGTATCGAATTTGACGAATTAAAAGCTATTTCTCTGATGGAAAATAATTTATCGCTTAAATTTTCTAATGGTGGAAATAGCTGATCAGGATTTTGGGGCAATATCACTGGTTATCAATGCTGATATCGGAAATATCTCAAGTTGGAATCTCAGTGCGTTTGTATTTACACATAATATGTATAGCTATATATGGCGGCAAGATTCCACCTTGAAATATTTCCGATAGCAGAACTGTTAGTGATTAATTCCGGCCTGGACTCGAGGGAATTAACTGACATACAGGATTCGATAAATCTCTAAATTTTTTCCTTTGTCTATAAATTGAACTGTTGCTAAAGGCGATAAGACTCGGATTAAACTGATTTATATTGTATATATATATATATATTTTTTTTTTCGTTATATATAAAGTAGGTAGTCCACTAATTTGTAAACAAGTTGGCAAATTAATCAAACAGAGAAGAAGAAAGAAAATTAAATTTTCAAACTGCTAATTGTTTTTCAACTTGTTTGCGTATTAAGTAAATACGTTTATCCGAAATAAAAAAATAAAAGCCACTCCTTGATGTACTACAAAATCCAGAGCGAAATGCCACCGCGAAATTTGCATCAAAAATCCGATGTTGCTTGACAGGTGAGGGGTGGAGATTATAAATGGTTCCTGCTCCTCTTTTTCCGGAAAATAGGTTAAGCACACAAAGTACCACTTTGGGAATAATAAATTTATTTTGAAAAAGCTGCGAAATTTTTATTGAGAAATTTATTCGTGCTTATGAATGGCCACGTCGAAGCGAAATTGATTTTACTCTCGGATTAAGTAGATCTCTTCTTGTACACTGAGTAGTCCTGACAAGTGAGGAGATTAAGAACGAATAATAAATAATAATCCATTCATCTTGCTGCGATGTGTATTGTATAACAATTTCGCAAGTTATTAGGTATTATTTATTACTCCCTTTAAAAGTATATCGTTTGTTTGTCTATCTATTGCATAATAGATATATCAGATAACTTAAATTACAAACCTTTGTTAAAGAAGGGCCGTTTAAAATATTAATAATGGATTATTCTCATTATTATTTATGCAATTTGTACAAAGTTGAGAATTTAAAAAAAAATGGTGAAGCTTAGCCTGTCAAAAGAAAAAAAATGCGCCTAAACCCCAAATTTTACGCGACCCTTGTATCAACTTATTCGGAAGTAGAAAAGGGTCGGATCCGGTCAGACATAAATTTCAAGTATGCATTTAAAGTTAAATTTAACTTTCAGTTTACCCGTCGTTTGAACGATATTGATTTTTTGCCACAGAAAATTTACTATCAATTTATTATTTACTCTCATAGTCTCCAAGAAATTCAGTGCTTCTCCGAAAAGTCAATACTATCTTTAAATCTAAAAAAAAGTAAAAGTAATCGTATATTTTCTCGCGGCGTTTCTCCATCTAAATTTAAGAATAGTTCACTCCTGATTTATGCACCGCCCTCTATCCTGTTTCTCTAAAGGGGATGATGAAAAAAATATCAACTCTACCTCCTACAAATATCAAACTCGGAGAGTAATTTTTAATTTGTGACTTTTTAACTTCTGTACGACTAATGCGTGACTCACTATTATCGTCTGAAATATAGACTCATCAATGAGCTTCCCATAAAACAAAAAACTATTCAAACATCAAATATTCAAATTATTTTTTCTAAAACAAAGATAATATAAAAGTTGAAACCTTTTCTAAACAGAAAAAGCGAAAAAATGTGTCGTACATCCAATGTATTAGCCTCAACGCGAAAGCTTTCCCTGTGTGCACGCCCGAAATGTCGGCTTTGACATACCTTTGTATAAATAATAATGAAAAAAAAAGTGCGAGTACTCCCGTGACAAGAAAAGAAAAGGGCTGTCTTGAACCTCGGGAGCAGTCTGACGTTTAACATCAGTCGACAGTATAAAACATTTCCTTCTTTTAAGACTCCTCCCATTTCTCGAAAATGAATCTCCCGCACTTTTCCTTCGCTCCTTCTTCATTCTGCATTGAACCAAAGAATATAACGACTAAAAACTTCCCTTCGACGTCCCCCCACTCGCAAAATCAGCCGACGAAAAGTGAAACCCCTAACCAAGGCAATTGGGGCTCTCTGTTTAGGAGCGTTGTTATGGGACAGCGGAATCAGAGCAGCTCAGCCGGACCGCATTAGAGGTGTGAGTGTGCTTTAGCGTTCGCTCTCGCGCCGGCAGCAGACACCGATCGGCACTCACGCGCGACCTCGTCAGCAGGCAACACTTCGCACTCGCTCGCTCGCTTAGCTACAGCCGGAGAGAGAGAGATAGAGCCAGACAGAAAGAGAGAGAGAGAGATGATTGCGGAAGGAAACAACAGGGAGCCGGAAGCGCTCGACCCAGAGAACGGAGGCGCCGAGGGAACCAAGGCCGCCGCTTCCATCGGCACTGTACCCGCCAACAACAAGAAGGAACTGCCCGAACGCGGCTCCTGGAGCTCCAAGCTCGACTTTATCCTCAGCGTCGTGAGTAGACTTTTTTTCTATTCAGTTTGGGTGCGAATTTTTATTTATTTATTTATTTTTTATTTTTAACGGTTTGAACTTTAATTAAGTAGTAGCAACCATTACAGTCAAAGTAAGAAGTCAGTTGCTGACCAAGTTCAGACATATTGTCACTAGCCGGAAAGAAGTTCTTTCGCGTTCGAAGTTGCGGGAACGTTTGATCGGTGCCCATTTTTCGCCGCCCTCTGTTATCTGGCTTCATTCCATTGATCGTGTGAAGTTGGAGTTCACACTTGTTGCGGTTTGGCAAGTGAAGATGTTTGGTGGACCTGTGGCTCGCAAGCGTGTTTCCTGAAAACGTGCGACCGTTTTACGCTGCTTTCGAGTCTAGTCGCGGAAACTTTCGGGACGATCGATACGCCGCGCAAATGCTGCAAATGCTTTTTTAATTTCATTGATATTCCGCGAGTTCCGCGCCGCGCTTCGTAATTTCGAGACCAAGCGTTGCGACCTCTTTGTTTAAGAGGTCAGTCGTTGGACAAGTCAATTTTTAATCAACTTCATTCGCATTGAGTAAAACTAAAGGGTTTTAATAAATTTACGTACTAACAGAAAGGTTTTGGTCGTCAACATTACATTAAATTTAAAATAATGTTAACTAAATAAATTACCCACTGCATTTTCAGTGGTAAGATTTTATTACTACCGACGCGGGTATACTTCCTATAACTGGGAAAGTACTTTTTGATCAACTTAATTATAAAGTAACTCGGCATATTCTGCAAGCGTTTTAGACGAACAAAAGCTTCGCTTTATTGCAGAAAATGGTAATGAAGTAGAAATAACTCCGAACTCCTGCGTTGAACATTTCGCTGGGCAAGTCTGTAGAGTTGTAAACGAACAGTGCGCGTTCAAAGTTTTAGGTTTTCTAGTTTGAAACCATCGTAAACTAAGCAGTCGGTATTGCGTTTGATATATTGGCGCATATGCACAACATTTATTTCTTTCGAATTATTTAAAACGTCGCTTAAAGCCATCGGACAATTTAACGTTTCAGTTATTGGCGAACGAACAATTTACCGCAAGCATTTGGTATTTATCGAATGGTTTAATAAAATTCTTTTAATCATTTATACGTTTATTGGATATGGCTTTACTCTTACATTTTATTATTTCATATTTCCATATAAACATTTTTAATCAATTTAAAAACCTAATAATAATTTACAATTAATCATAATTAATCCGTACTACAATTCAGACATATAAAGAGGTCTTATACATGGTGTACCGCGCAAATCAACTACAAAAAATAATATTCAATTTTTAATCAAAGAAATCAAGTTACAGCTTTTCGAGGCAGATTTTGAGATTTAAAGGATTATGCTTTGTTGTACCCTGCGGGCTCAACAAATATTTAAGCTATTCAAATATCTGAGTTTTATTTATTTATTTCAAAAAATGGGCATAAAGCCCAATTTACAAAAGATACATATATATTATTAATTAATCAGTATTAAACTTATGTCGTAAGGGTGAGCAACGCTGAGTGTTGTTAAGTGACACTATCTGTACAATAATAACAGATGCTTTTTAATTAAGCCACGAACACCCGTCGGATCGGTACTATTTCGTAAACCAACCGGTAACGAATGCCAACGGCGCGTAATGTAGCCGAAGATGGAAAGATTCTAGGGCGAATATCTTAAATCTGCTAGAAACGTGCGAGTAGTCGTGATCGACGAAACGCATAGGACGGTTTGATTTGTATGATAAATATCTCATGAACCTGCGCTGAACCGAGTGAAGATACTGCAGCCCCGACTGAGTAGATGGCACCCATACAGGAGATGCATAGCATAAAATAGGAGTGACTAGAGTCCTGTACAGATGCCAAACTATTTGCGGGTCAGTGAAGTCACAGGTAGAACGTATTATGAAGCCTAGCGTTCTTGATGCCTTGTTAGTTACATAACTAATTTGCTCACCGAATGTGAGTCTACTATCAAAGGGGACTCCCAAGTCCTTGACTAGAGATATGCGCTTTGGCTCCTTATCACTAATTTTGTACATGTACTCGAAAGCTGACCTACTTCTCGAAAAGCTAATTATATTACATTTCTTCGTGTTAAACATAAGACCATTTTTGGAGCTCCACTCCCTGAGTGCATCCAGGTCCCTTTGAAGAATGCTGGCATCCATTGGCGACGAATAGTTCTAAATAATTTTGTCATCTGCATAAATTAGAGAGTTAGAGCCGGATAAACAATCAACATTATTTATAAATAAAATAAAGAGCAAGGGGCCTAGATGCGACCCTTGGGGTACCCCGGAGGTGACCCTGTAACTAGCAGACACCGCATCCCTAATCTTCACTCGTTGAGTGCGATCAATTAGATAAGATTTTAGTCGCGCGAGGGAAGCATCTCGACAACTGAATTTGCCTAATTTCTCAATGAGTATGGAGTGGTTAAGATAGTTAAATATACCTACCTGATAGTGTCTCAGAAGGTTATGCGTAATGAATGACGAATAAAGCAGAAGGTTGGTTGTGGTAGATCTTCCGGAGACAAAACCATGTTGCTGAGGCACAATCCGGGATGCAAAGGTATTAATTTTTTCTCGCGGTAAAATCACTCTAATGAAAGAGAGTAATAATGAAATAATAATAATTCAATAATTAAATATATGTATATTTAAGGAAAAAGCATCGATAAAACCTAATGGAACGCGATTATTTAGCTGCGATGATAGGGAGAAAAGTAGCGGGTAATATTGCAGAATCATGTTTTCATACGCCATGATGATAGAAAATTCTATTTTAGCAGCTGCTGAATCCTACGTACGTATAGGATGACAAGCACAACTAGAGAAGCATAATAATGGTATAAAACAGTATCAAAACGAAACTTGTTTCGTTAAATCACGATCGGGCACTCGAGTCCGTATCAGCCTGTCTGCAAAGTGTTTCCGATATTAATATTTTTTGTTTTACTTATCGTAAACAGTGGAAAACCGTATTTTTTTTTTCTGAGAAAGAGTGAAATTTGCATGAAAAAAAAATTGATATAGAAACCGTCTTTCGAAAATTCGTATATTTTTTATGATGGTACTTAAAGTTTTGAATTATTTTGATGTATTTTTAGAAAATGAGTTTGATTAAATTAATGTCTGGCTACTCATTCTGTCTACTTACGTCATGCTATTTCAATCGCTGGTCTGATCATAATGACTATATCTACTTAACCAATAAATTTTGTAAGCTATATTTTTTTGACGGCTTTAAATTTGAATATTTTGGATCGTAATTAACTTTTCAATCATTTTTAATTTAGAAAACATAATTCAAGAAAGTTAATCAAGTTCATAGGTCATTGCTTAACTATAACTATTTAAACTGTAAACTATTTGAACGTTACAAAGAATAATTAAAATTATAATTCTATTTATTCGATGTAATATTTCTCATCTCAAAAACAAATCAGCAAAAAGCTCAAAAATAAAAAATACGCCTTGGATATTGCAGACACTCCCATATGTAAAGCCTAAACTCTCCCCGCTATTATTTAATTTCTCGCTGAAAACTAAAGCAGAAGCAATTGCAATTAAAAAATTTACGATCTTTATATTGCTGATTGGCCGAATAAAATGCAATCGAAGTTTCAGCGGGACCGGTTGTCTTGCCGAGACCCTCATCCGTAAATTAGGTCTTATATTGGCTAAGCAACCGAACGAGCGAGACGCTCGCGCTTAATTGAAGGAGCGAATCTGCATAAATATCGAGTGCGCTCGCTCGCTCATTCGCGATTCCCGACAAATGCGCCTAGCTTTTTCTCCGCTTTTGCTCGCGTCGAGTTTCGGCAAGTAAACAAACCGTTTTACTTCACTTTTGCTAATTAACGCACGTCAATCTTAATGTTTCCGAAGAAACATTCGTTCTTTAACGCTAAATATTAGTCGCACGAGCAGCAGTTTTCAACGTTGGCAGAGATATTTTATAAGAAGATAATGCATGCGCCATAATACCAGAAAACAGTCTTTAAACCTATATAACGAGTATTTCCTACGAAAGTTTAATTTACGAAATTTAGAAAATATTCCAGCTGTTCCACTTTCATTTTAAAAATGTATTTACCCGGAGAATTTTCACAGAAGTAGGAACATTTGATTAAAATCCCCCGAGCTAAGATCGAAATAACAAACTGTCCATCCAGGTCGGTCTGGCCATCGGCTTAGGCAACGTATGGCGGTTTCCGTACCTGTGCTACAAGAACGGCGGCGGCGCCTTCCTCATCCCGTACTTCCTGACCCTCTTCCTCGCCGGGATACCGATGTTCTTCATGGAACTGGCGCTCGGCCAAATGCTGACCATCGGCGGCCTGGGCGTCTTCAAGATCGCGCCCCTCTTCAAGGGCATCGGTTACGCCGCGGCCGTCATGTCCTGCTGGATGAACGTCTACTACATCGTCATTCTCGCCTGGGCCATCTTCTACTTCTTCATGTCCATGCGGAGCGGTGAGTGTGTCGAGGCCGAGGCCGAAAACCAGGTCTCCTTTTTTTTCTTTATTTCTTTTTTTTTTTTTTTGTTAGCTCTAATCAGAGAGGCAGCAGGCTAAACTATTGAAGCCTCTTATTTGTCCGACTATTATCCTTTTTTTCGCACAGAGCTACCCTGGGGCAGCTGCAATAATTACTGGAACACGAAGAACTGTGTCAACCCGTACGATAGGAAGAGTCTCCAGTGCTTCCAGCAGATGGGCAAGAACAGCAGCCTCATCAAGATGTGCACTTTCAACCACATTAACGTCACCGCCTCCGATCTCACCGACCCCGTCAAGGAATTTTGGGAGTAAGCTGCCGACTGATTACACTTCGCTGCGCGCCCTTTGAAGCTCCGAGCTAAATTGCTAACGAAGGCTTTCATTTCGAATAAGCTCCTGTCGCGTCGAGTCCTTTGAAAATTATTTCTTTTCGAATATTATATTATCTCAATTTTTTCAGCTAATTTCATTTACTGCTCGCCGTTTTATCGTTTATCTTAAAATCAACTGCGCATTTAAACTGCAAGCTTGCTTTGCATTTTCAGATTCAAACCATTACTCTTCTCCATTACCATCACCATTTTCTACTTGCTTGATAAATTTTCCGCGATTATTCTCTTGCCGTCTTGTAAGTTATCTTTTTCAGGCGGGGCACTTGAATTAATCATTTTATAATCAGAGAATTTTAAGCGTACCTACTTGCTATTCAAATGACGCCTCCTTCCCTTTGCATTAATAATCTCCAATCTCAGTGTCTCTTGTCAACGAAAGAAACGAGCAGCTTCACTTCTTTCTAGACGCTGTAATTAAGAGAAAGGCCGCGAATATTGACGCGAATAAAATGCTAAATAATTTCAGGCGGCGAGCTCTTCAGATCAGTCCCGGAGTCGAGTACGTAGGTAACATCAGGTGGGAGCTGGCCGGGACGCTTCTGCTCGTCTGGATCATGTGCTACTTTTGCATTTGGAAAGGAGTCAAGTGGACCGGCAAGGTCGTTTACTTCACCTCGCTCTTCCCCTACGTCCTCCTGACGATTCTGCTCATAAGAGGCATCACCCTACCGGGCGCCATGGAAGGCATTCGATTCTACGTCAGTCCGAATCTGTCGAAATTAAAAGAATCCGAGGTAAATTATTTTTTTTGTCCACTCCGCAGCTTCGTCAAAAGAACTTGTCGAAACCCCAAAAGCCGGGCGCGACTCGCTTGGCAAATCAATAAACTCCCCGAAGCGCACTCGGCGATATATCCGCGAAGCGGTCAACCGCACAGCGCTGCTATCGACAAGTTCTTAATCGGTCTTAAACAGCGAAAAGAAAGGGGGGGGAAAAAAAATTGAGCGAGACTGCCGTTTCTCAGGTATGGATCGACGCGGTGACGCAGATCTTCTTCTCGTACGGATTGGGTCTGGGTACGCTGGTGGCGCTGGGCAGCTACAACAAGTTCACCAACAACGTCTACAAGGACGCGCTGATCGTCTGCTCGGTGAACTCCTCCACGTCCATGTTCGCCGGCTTCGTCATCTTCTCGGTCGTCGGCTACATGGCTCACGAGCAGCAGAAGCCCGTCGCCGAGGTAGCCGCCTCCGGGCCTGGACTGGCTTTCCTGGCTTATCCGTCGGCGGTGCTGCAGCTGCCTGGGGCTCCGCTCTGGTCTTGCCTCTTCTTCTTCATGCTACTGCTAATCGGTCTCGACTCGCAGTTCTGCACGATGGAGGGATTCATTACAGCTATGGTGAGTATTAGCAGTGCTCTATTCGTCGATCGTCCGATATTCTAACTAATTGTTCCGTAGGTCGACGAGTGGCCTAAATTGTTGCGACGGCGCAAGGAGATATTCATCGCGATCGTTTGCCTACTGTCGTATCTGGTCGGGCTATCTTGCATCTCCGAGGGCGGCATGTACGTCTTCCAGATCCTCGATTCCTATGCCGTCTCCGGATTCTGCCTGCTCTTTCTCATCTTCTTCGAGTGCATCTCGATCAGCTGGGCCTTCGGCGTGAACCGGTTCTACGACGGGATTCGCGACATGATCGGCTACTACCCTCTCATCTGGTGGAAGTTTTGCTGGGTCATCGCCACTCCCACGATATGCATCGTGAGTAAAATGCAGGCATTGGGAGCTCGAGGCCAAGTGGCGACTGTAACGGTTAATCGTCAATCGTTCATTTGTCCAGGGCGTTTTCTTCTTCAACCTGGTGCAGTGGACGCCGATCAAGTACTTGGACTACGAGTATCCGTGGTGGACGCACATTCTCGGCTGGATCACAGCCCTTTCATCTATGCTCTGCATACCGGGTTACATGCTGTACGCTTGGTTGACCACTCCGGGTGATAGGAACGCCGTAAGTACTTTCCTTAATTTCATTCTCTTAATTTCAGGCTCCTTGACTTTTTCAAGCCGAATTTTACGACAGATCGAAATTCGTCAACTTTGCCCAGTACACTGTAGCACAATCGATGCTTAATGTATAGTAATTTTTGTTCCTGTTTTTATAGAAATTCAAAGCGCTAATCCGAATAGAAGATGACGTGGCGCAGTTGCGAACGAAGATGGGCCACAATGACCAGAGCAACGTTGAACTCACGCCCCTATAGTCCGTCACGGAGTAAATTTTTTAATGGCGTTCCGTCGCTAATTTTTTGTGCGCGCGATTCTTCCGTCTCCGTTCGCTGCGAACGAGAGCAGCGGGAAATCGTGTTGCGAACCAATTCTTCCAATTATATATACAAATATATATATACTGCAACATGAGGAACATCGAACCTTGCGCATATCCTCGAGTCAATCCACAAAGAAACATATCGTCAAACGAAACTTATCTTATTTAAATTGAACAAAAACAAAAAAAAGAGAATGATTTACCCGAAGATTTAGCAAATGAGAAAAGCGGCAGTTTTAAAATATCAAACTGAGAAACATTGATTTATTTTGAAAGGAGATAAATTGACCTTCTTTTCGACTTTAAACTTTTGCATAGGAATAAAGTTTTATATATTTCTAAATAGACATATTTACATTGACATTTTAGAATGATTTTTTAACGACCCGAACAACAGAAGATTGAGAAAGCTAGACAATAAATGGTTGTTCATTTACTGAATTTAGTTACAGTGGCACGAAGAGAATTTCCTTTTAACGATTACTTCGTTAAAGCTAGCATAGTTTAAAAGAGAATCTATATCTTGCCTATAATATATATTAATATATAAATATACAAATATATATATATATACACCTAAAGAAACAATGACCACACGAATAAGAACTATATGTCTATATACAATTATACTGAAACATATTGAAACGAGTTGATGCAAATCACTGTCTTCCATTTACATGTTAATTTTAGAGTCAGTAATTTTTACTAGAAAATTCTCCCCGTGTATACTCGTTGCAATCAATAAAAGGGTGCTTTATAATAAAGAAAACTATTTACGCGCGAGAGAAAATACACGCACACAAAAATTAGAAAGCGGACCGATTCGATTCGACCTCCGCGAAAAGAAATAAAAATATCTTAGAGGAAACTAATAGAGTTGTTCTGGTACATTAACTCGGTACAAAACTGATGCTGGTCATTTTATTGATAATTGACGCGGCGACATTACTTGTCGGGCAATACTAAACTTCATATCATACGACAAAGAGAAGAGGCGTATGCACAATGACAATAAAGCCATGACAAACAAATGATTAGAGGAAGAAGAAAAATATTTAGTGACATTTTGCGCAGACACAAATATACTTACTAGCCTTAGAAGACTAGTATTTATACTGTAGATCTGAAGGTGTTCAAAATAGTTACGAAGGTATCGTCTAGGGCCTTTGACGATTCAATTAATAGTCCTTATAAACGAATAACAATATACTAATATATTATAAACATAAACTATAAATGAAAAATTTAATCATTATTAAAGTCGGACGGATATATCGTAGAAACTTGTAGATGCAAGTTACAAAGGTGTGAATTCTTTTTAAAAAGTCTACCCTCGGTGTAAATGTTTAATCAGAAAATCGTATCAGGGATCTGTTGACTCTCGAAGAAACAAGAAAATCTAATTCCAATTGTAATATCGTTGAAAAGAAATTGCCAACGTATAGTGTTTTTCTGCAGCTGGTATGCGAAAATTTTCACTAGGGTAGTAAATAAGCTCTACATTTCTATGCATATGTATATATTATATACATGCATAACATTTACGCGTATGAAACATATTTAAGGAGATTCTGCAGGGGGATCAGTTTTACTCAAATTAAATTACGATGCTTTACTGTTGCAATAATAATGTCAAATGTGACAACCGGAGGAGAGATCGATGTATATTTTAATGTGGTTCGAAAAGACATAGACGGTCAGAGATGGATCGAGATTTTGCCGAGTGAATATTCCTTGTCTTCCACCGATATGCTATAAAACTACTATCCCACAACATTGTCGTTGCAAATTTTATTTACTCGTTAGAAAACAAATATATATATATATTTATTATGTGGTGTGATATGTACAATTAAAGGAAACAAAATGGTTTAAAAGAGAAAAAACACACACAACGAACTTTACAATTTATTCAAGTAAACGCAGACTTAAGTGACTTTTTATAAATTTATTTTCGAGTTCTTTAAAGCAAAATATTAAGGATAAAAAGATCTAGTCAATAATTGAGAATTACTAGCCAATGAAAAAAAGTCTTATTTCTTGTAAAAATTTTTTTCCGTCACTTGGCGCTTTTCCAGCTTGATATCATCGCAAAATAGGTTGTAATAAATTAATTATTGTAAATCGGACATCACTTTTCGTATCATCGTTCGTTAGGCGTTAATGTATACATAATATTAAATTGTACACAATCGCGAATGAATCTGCCTGTAATTTAAGGTATTTATGTTAATTATTTGTTACTATTAAATGTAATTTATTTAAACATTACATATACTCACGTATTTGTTATAGTCATTTTTCATTTTGCCACTATTATACTAAATATACACACAAGAGACACAGTTTAAGATATATATACACATGCCTCATTGAAGTTACATATGAAAATGCGTGCAACAAAAATTACAAACGCTTTGAATGAGTATGTGTGCGCGTGTACGCACTTGCGCATGTGCGGGTTTATACTTTACTCTGGTATGTACATTTGCACGTGCGCGTGCGATTACACTATTATAATATAAAGTGTATATGAAAAATATAAATGTATTATTGTTACTTGTGTAGGAATTACTGACCTGTGTATGTATCAATTAAAGAACAATAAATTGAATTAATGTAAAACAAAATTATTGATCATTATTTATATCCGCTGTGTTCACATTTTATCATGAGAGAATTTGGGTGTTTAAAATTTTATCTTTTTAATTTTTAAAATTTCAAATGAAAAGATAAAACTATATTTAATTTAAATCATTTATATTTTAGGGATTTAGTTGTTAAAAGAAACTTGAAATATTTCATTTAAATAAGAAATATCGATTTTCATATATTTTGTATATAAATTCGTTATTACATGTGTATAAAAGTATAAAATCGTATTAAAATCTATTAACAAAGATTAAATCTAATATAAAATATTTATAAATAGTTCGTAATATTAGAATAAATTATTTTACAAGAGTTTAGGCTGTTGTTTTAAAGTCGAAATATCTAAAATTTTACTCGGATAACTGCCTTTTGACATTCCTGTCATTGGGGGATATTCTCTGGGACTAGGTGCTCTTCTTTCTGCATTTTGAATGCCCATTCTTTCATTTTTCATCGGTGCTGGTGATCTGTATCCATCTCGCGGAGGCTCTGTTAAAAATATCATTTTAAACAATGGATACAATTTTTAATGTACATTATTTTTTGTATAACTCTTTAAGAATTAATAAAAGGATAAATAGATAATACCTCTCATAGGACTTGCGTTTCCACCAGGAAGCAATTGATATCGTTGTAAATAATGCATTGTAGCAAAAGACATATTTGAATTTTGCAAATTACTAGGAGTTTGTTTTAAGACACCTGGTCTAGATTTTTGGACATCTGCCAATTGCTCTTCATTTAAGTACTTCATAGCTAGAGCCTTCATGTGCATACTTGTATTGGTTTCAATGCTTCCACTTGTAGCAGCTAAATGAGTCTCTGGACCTTGCCTTGTATAATAAGCATCAAATAATACTCTGAAAAAATTATTTAGTTATTTATTTTACATCTTTATTATTAATTATACATTTTTTAATTATTCAATAACATTTTTTATAAAACTATGCTTAATTATACTTTCAAGAAATATATATATATATATATATATTATTTTTTTTATTGTATATACTTTTTATTAAAATTCGGCTCCCTTTGATCAACATTTTCTGAAAAACTAATTCCAAGTTTTGTCAGTTGTTCCATTGTGGCAGCCTTGACTGTATCCATTAATGCATTATTGTCATACTCTTTTTTTTCACTTCTTCTTTTACCATTCAGTGATTCTTCCTCTTCATTATCATTTAAGGGTGTATTTTGTAAAATTTGATTTACTTGATCAAGTACATTGTCATATAAAGTCCATCCTACTTTGCGCTGAGGTGGTAAACTTCCTCCTTCGCTTGAGTATTCTTGCATATCTAAGTGAATACTTGGTTCAGGACTTGGAGGACTTGGATCTTCTACATCTAAGTCACTGCTACTTAAACTTAAGCATTCATCAGCAAAATTGTCAGTCCTAATATTCTTCATTTTGGTAATATCATTTAACAGAGGCTCATCATTAAAATCATCAAACTTTTTCTCTTGAAAATCTTCACGAGGTGAGGAAGGTAAATCTTCATACTGCTGATTATATTGATACGTTTCTCTTTCTTTTATTTGTTTATTACTTTGTTCATACCTTGGTTTAGTCTCATATTCCACGTTATTAGAGTATCCAACTTTTTTGTCATTGAATACTTTTTTTTTAGATCCTCTATTTACTTGTACATTTTCAATTTCTTCAAAATTTTGTTTATAAAAATTTACATTTTGACCTTCCATAGAATCATGTGCTTCTAATGACTGCCTAGTAGTGTCAGAACACAAATGGCTTTGGCGAAAGGAAGACATGTGGCTTTCTGAACCCTCGCTAATATTTTCAAGTGGAGTAGGTGTAAAGAAGTTGGGTTTTTTCCTAATCATTTCTCCAGTGTCATTTACAAGATTCTTAATCATATTTGAAGTTGGTAAGGCATTTTCTTGATGATTCTTTTGCTTCTTATTCTCAGTTTCAATAGCCAAAGATGGATTATTTTGTACTTTCAATTCAAAGCTTGTCATGACACCAATAGATACTTTCTGTTCCAAAATTGTCTGCTTATTCTTCTCATCTTGCTTTTTTAAATCTGGAAAAAACTTTTCTTTTTCTTTATTTATATTATTATGAGTAATAGGCAAATTGGTAGACCTTGCTGGTTCATAAAGTTGGGCATTTTGATAAGCTATTCCATTTGATTGGCAGGTACAATGCTTCATTTCTTTTAATGTTTGTTCATGTAATTTTAATAAACGTTCTACTTGCTTTTGCAAATTTTTAATTTGTTCATTTTGACTAGTAATAACCTGCAACAAATTCTTTATTGTTTCTGTTTCTGAATTAGAATTATTGTGACTTGAACTGCAGCAATGTGAATGACACTGTGAATGCTCAGGACTATAATGCAATGGCTGCAATGACCTAGAATGTCTTGATTGATGATCATGCTGTACAGGTATACTTCTATAGGCATCTGCATTTGAGCAGGAGGATGACCTGTAAATTCGCTGCTTTGGCCTAGTATCATGAATATCTGGTGTGTGTGAATGGTCAACTCGTATTCTTGATATAGGACTGACTGACTCTTCTCTTTCATAATGATGAGATATTGGAGTATAATTATAAGCATTATTTACATGTTGATCAACATAATCATTACCTCTTGCATGACTTAATGTATACTTGTTTGGATTATCCATATGATCAATGTTCCTTGCATGATTAAAAGTGTACTTATTTGGATTTTCATGACCTTCGTGCCTCCCTGGAATACTGTACTTTCTAGGTGACCCATGCTCTAAATTTTGATTTTTATACTTGAAATTTTTGTAATCTAAAGAATTATATGATCTTGCAGATTCTCTAAAATGGCTATCCTGTAAATTGCTTACATTTTGAGTAGAAGAATAGATTTGGTCAAAACGATTGGGAGAAACTTTTACTGTTCGTTGAGGGAATTGCTTTTCTTTCCACGATGCATATGATTCTGGTTTGTATTGTGTTGATGGACTGTGAGTACTACTCAGTTTCATTTCTGGTTTTGGATTGGATACATTTTCTTCCATATTTTTTGATTGCAGTGGTTTATCCATAATCAAAGATACTTCTGGAACCATTGGACAAGGTCTTGCCTGAAAATAATAAAATACACACTGAAATTTACTCTTTAATAAAACTTATTACCTAATCTTTCTTAAAATTAATTAATTTTAAGAAATAGAGAAATAACCTTGCTTTGAAATTTGAGATCAACTTTCATTTAAATTTAAAGGAAAATTCTATCAATACAACTTGATCAAAACTCAAATATTTATTTATTTTCAACATCAAATATTATAGTAAAAAAAAATAACTTTATCAAAAATAAAAGAAACTAAGACTTAGAATAATAATGTTCATAAAAATCCATCTAAATAATATATACATTCAGTATCTATATTTTATAAGTATTATTGCTGTAATTACTAATCCATTTCTAAAATAATTTATATCAAGTTGTTTATTTATTTATTACATAAATTTAAATAAGCATTTACGTCAAATTCCGAAGCCAGCATAGGAGCTTTTCTTGGTTCAACGTCGTCGTTGTACCCAAAAGCGTCATCTTGCATATTCGAAAATCTCAGAATTTTTCAGCAGCATGAAGATTCCACTTGCTAAGGCCACCTCGTGAAAACAAATCCTCTCCTTTTTTTGCCTGTTGTTATTTTGAATTTAACGTCTAAGTATAATGTACGGACGCGACTAATAACAGTCACTGTAACAAACCCTGCGGGTGTAGTTCACCCTACACATTCGAGATCGCGCCTTTTTCCAAAGAGGCGCCAACTTCAGGTAAGGTTGTGCCGGTATTGGTTTTTAGTATAAAGTTTGATCACATTAACATCTGAATCTGGCTGCTTTGCTTTTTACCGTTATATATTTTAATTATATATATTTACTTAATTATTTACTTAATCCAGTTTAACTTTGAAAAATCGAAATGATATGTGTAAAGTAGCAATATTTATATAATACAGAAATTGTGTTAAATAATTTTTTTTAATAAAATTGTACACATGGCACAAGAAATTTTAAAAGAATAATGTAATTTTTTTTCAAATAATAATAATTTCTTACCTGGTACTTTATTTCTCTGAGCAATCAAATAATTTGCAGATACTCTATAGACGATCAGTATTTTGAGTGAAACATCGCTATTCATATAATAAATTTGAAAATTCTCATTTTTTTTTAACGCGATGTCTAAAACTTAAAATTATATTCTTTCGTTGGTTTTTTCATTTTTCGGAAATTGGTAATTTAAAATATGGCACTTGTAAAATAAAATTTAGGATGATGTAATAATTTGTTCCTAAATTCATCTCTATGAGACGTAAAAACATTGAGTGACAATAAATTTAATAAGACATTACATTAAACTTTTGAGATCTTTTGGATTGACAATAAAATTTGAATATTTAGACCACCACTGCATGAAGTTTTCTTAGTCAACTTTTTTCTAAGAAACTATCTTAATATCTAAGAAACTTCTTTAATAGTTGTAAAAATCTCAGGGCTTATTGCAAATAAACTTTTAGATCTAGAGATTTAATTGGTCTTATTTAGTTGCGTGGATAACTTTTCTCTACAGTTTCAAAAAGATATTTAAAAAAAAATAAAATTTAGAAATTAATAAAATT
Source organism: Ormyrus nitidulus (assembly GCA_900474335.1). Classification (NCBI taxonomy): domain Eukaryota; kingdom Metazoa; phylum Arthropoda; class Insecta; order Hymenoptera; family Ormyridae; genus Ormyrus; species Ormyrus nitidulus. The sequence continues at coordinate 4,422 of UCOL01002775.1, read as the reverse complement.
TGCTACCAGAGTTCAGTGTTCAGACCGCGGATATAGCTTTGGTGCGTTATTCGGGATGTATCAAATAACGATTTTATAAATAAATTTTTTTTTTTCGGCTTTATCAATTAAACTAATCACTGCATGTGCACCTGCTTATATTATTTGAAAAAAAAATATACAAAAGTTCTTTTAAAATTTCTTTACGTTTTTTTTTCAAAAACCCTTGATATGTTAGTGGTCTTGTCTCATTCGACTTCATCTAAAAAGCTGAAGTGAACTGCTTCAAACTTCTCATCATTGTTCTTCAATAATGAAACAACCATTGATCAAGGTAAATTTGAACGAAACTAACCATCTGAAACGATTTTTTTGAAAAATTCTAGTGATCTTTATTCCGCCTCCCTTCGATGCTGAAAATAATATTCACTAATATTCACAAAACTACAACATATCACCATATCAGTCGGAGTCAAAAGTCGAATTCGCGAATCCGGTTGGTAAACCTGCACCGAAATTCCCTCCTGGGGACTCGCGGCAGTGTTCCGTGACTGCCCTCTCCCCTCCTTCCTAAGCTAACTCTGGCTGGTCCGTCGAGTCGAGCCGTCGAGCGTGCGCGCGCGCGAGAGCAGCTCGGAAGCAGGACTAGAGCAGCGAGTGGCTTGTCCGTGCAGAAGACGACGAGAGCTTGGCAGGACCGATCCCGCGAGCTCCGGGATTGAGTGACGCGTCTCTCTGCGTGGTGCTTGAGATCGAGGGCTCGCTCGTTGCACGGGCAGGGCAGAGACTCGGAGAGAAGGAGTAGAGCGCTACGTCGTCTCGCGCGCGCGCTCCATTGTCTCGAGTGTGTCACGTCCTCGCGCTTCGCCTCTCCCCGCAGAACGTTGCCAAAGCAAAAAAGCAGCTTTTTCCTGTGCTACGCGGACTTGATCAGGAGGGAAGTAAGGAGGTGCTCCTGCAGTTCTCCATTCTTGGCGCCTCTTGCGAGTAGCCAGACTTCGCCTCTTTCTTCGTCGAGCAAGGAGTCTTCATCGATAACGAGCGACATATATCCGGGCGAGAGGAGGAAAAAAACTTAACCTCAATTCGGTCGCGGGAAGGAGGAAGAAATAATACGGTGACGCGTAACCGGCGCTGTATGTGCGGGCGGCTCAGTGCAAGGAACTATGAAGCTGCACCATCGACAGCGAGTGAGTGCAGGTCGAATCTCGCGGCCGGCCGGCCACTAGGCATAGCGAGCCATTGACCTAGAGCCGAGCGAAGAGGATCGTCCCTGAGTGTGTGTGTGCGCGCGCTCGCTTATGCATGAGGTGCAGCAGCAGTAGCAGCATCAGCTCCGCCGTGTATGTGTGCCTGAGTAGTGTAGAAGAACCGTTGCTGCCTTCCTCCGTTGCCGCCTGAGTCTTGACTCTTTGGAGGAATCATGAAAATTTTGACTTTAGACCAAGGCAGCTAAGCTATGGAGCAGAGTAGCACCTGACTGGGACACTGCGCAGACTTTATGTACAACACATTCGCCACCATGCAGAAAAGAGAAGGCAGAGATAGTCGGATCGACAAGGATGGTCATCGCAATACTGATCAGGATAATGCCAAGAGAGCCTCGCGGACCAGTGGCAATGTCGCCAGAGCCAACATGCATCCCCCTCGGCATAGTGTTTCTTCAACGTCAAATCTACTCATGGTTGGTCCTAATTTCCGTGTGGGAAAGAAAATTGGCTGTGGTAACTTTGGGGAGCTTCGGCTTGGTGAGTTTATAATATTATTTTTCTTATTTAAGAGTCACTCGGGTCTCAAATGTTTTTGTATAACTAATTGGAGCTTGACTTTTCTTTAGTAATACACAGCAACTCTAATTATTTATGTTAATTTCTTGAGACTCAAAATGTATAACTCCACTTTCTTCATTATAATGTCTGTATTCTGTACTAAATTAATAATTTCTTTTTTTCATAGCTTACACTGAAGTTGTAAATATTACAGTGAAAATGTAGAACTAAAGAAGTCTTTCGAAGATGGACAGTTTTGTTTATTTATAGTCCAAGTTTTCTTATAGTTTATTCTGTTAAGAGTTGGCTAGCAACTACTGAAACTAGGCAATTTTTCAAAGACCAAATGCTCTCTGTCTACTATAGTAATAAATTTTCTTTGAAAATAGAAGGACATTCAAGCCATTAAGTTAAATTCTCTTTCTAAAAAATTACTAAGTCAATTCTCTACCCAAGATATGTTTATTTTCTGTATAATTTTATCAAATTACTTTTAGAAACTACCCAGAATAGGTGTGCATCACAAACTGCAAAGGAATGCTTCATTTATTATTAACCACATGCATCCAGTGTTACTCCAAGCTCAGGATTCGTAAACGTGGCATTTTCCTAGATTCGAAAGTGCGTATGCAATCCCTTTTCGCCCATAACACAACAGGTGAATTCTCAAAGTCGACTTGCAGCGCCTCGAGCTCTCCTGCGAAAAAATTGCGAAAAGCGTCAGGGTACGGATTAGTCATGTGTTGGTGTGTGTACACACCCGCGTCTTTTTCACAACTTCGCTTCCAATGGTTTCCGCTAGCGGCGCTGGCAAGACTTGTCTCCTTACGTATTTACTTGCTCGCTCGCTCCGACGTACGAGAAAATTTTCTGTACATACCCCGATAAGTTATCTCGCGTGCTCGGATTGTGAGCTCTGAGCTGCCATTTTGCTCGCGCCGGTTTTATACCCTGCGCGGTGAATTATTCAGCGACCCGAGTCCTAAACAATCGGATATAGAAATTACGTAAAAAAGAATCGATATATTGCTGACGCTCGAGTAATTCCGAATTCATGAGCCTTTGCTTGCAGGAATATTTTCAACGCGGACGAGGATCGCGGCTAAAGTTTACTGTAAAATCAAGTGAAAACTGATCCGATTAAGAGCAAGAGTCTCAACTAAGCTAGTAGAATTGCAACTCGAGAGTCTCTATAGTTTGCAAATTCGGGATTGTTTATCCGCTCTGTAGCTTTCAAGCCAATTCGACTTTTAGTTTTGAAGCAAATCGTCATTAACCGAGCTCTTAAAATCCAGCCTGCGGGTTTTCGGCTAAAAAAAAAACAGTATAGCAGCGGGTCGGGCGCTCGATCGACTAGTCACGCTTCTGAGCAAGTAGCAACCTGTTCGCGCGCGAGCGGCCAGCGGCTCTTGAGCGCACAGTGTCTCTCCTTCTCTCTCTTTAAATATTTCTTTTTTCCAGCGGACGACAAGCCGCTCGGGGTGAAATGAACTCGCCGACGGAGCTTTAGCTCTTTTTTAATTAATCCGCCAGGACCCGATTACGACTTGATTAAAGCAATTTCAGAAGCGAATTTGCCGAGATTACGGCGGCAGTCGTGGAAATTGATTTTCTTGACTTCCTCGAATTTTGACAGTCTGCTTCGTTTAACGAGATTACTTTGTGTTCGTGGAATAAATTTCACGTATACGCGGTATCAAAATCCATACTAACATCATAAATCGTTTTTCAAGTCTACGACTTAGAATAATGTTAAAAATCTAATAAAACCGAGGACTCCCCGATGTAATTAATTTTTTACTTACAATGGTTTAGGATTAATTATTCTAATAAAGATCTGTGGCGTTAATAATAGAGACGAATGAAGAACTATTCTTCATTCGTTTTCTTAGATAATTCCCGAATTGATTTTCTATTTTTGAAATTTTATTTTTTAATAATTACTTTTCCAGATTTTCTTTGAATTTTTAATTTTTATTTTTGTCTCGTTGCTGTACAAATTTAGGGTCATTTGTGTACTAAATAGGTAAAAAAAATAATGTCATTTACTAAGATTTATAAATACCATTTCAGACGTACCAGAATATCAAAGATGTATAAAATAATTTTTTTTTAGAATTTTTCTTTAAATTAGAAAAAAACGATAAATATCTACCATTTTTTACATAAAATATTTAAGCTCAAATAGGAAAATTTTAATTAAACATTTCTTGGTAAATAAAAGTATTCAAACCAATATGTTTGTACATAATAATTGTACAATAGAAATATTAGAAAAAATAACAACACACGGTGACATCTTCAAAAAACATTATTCAATATTGCTTGTTTTCTCTTCTTTTTTTTCTAAGCGATTAAAATTTAAGGGTAAGTAAGATGTTTGCAGTATTTACGAATATTTCAAAATTAAAAGTCCTCGCGTAATTTTCTAAACACATAACTTAAAAAATTTTTTAAATAAACTATTTACCTTTGACCGTATTTTTACTATTTTGTAATCGACAATAACTTACAAATAACCCTGGTAGAAATTTCAATCTATAAAATGGCCATGAAAAATGGCCAGTTTTCAGGTCATAATGTAACGTTTTTTGAAGTAGTTATTGGCCATGTTGAAGCATGAACATAACCTCACATATTTTTATTACACTTCAGTCTCCGTTCTCAGTTATTC
>UCOL01002774.1:0-23130 GCA_900474335.1 Ormyrus nitidulus | reverse complement strand
ATATCAATCCTATCTTTAAAAAAATTAAAATTAAAAATTTTTTAAAAATCGAAAATTGACGATAAAACAAAAACTAATCTATAGAAGTACCTGAAATTTTCAAGCAGGCTCATAAAAATTAAATTAAACTTGCGTGCGAAATTTGAAGCGAATCCACGGCGTCGTTTAAAAGTAGTTAAGGGGGATGGGCGAACAACTAATTTTTTGGACTCTCTGAACCTAAAAATGTGCTTCTACGTCAAAATAAGAGAACCGAAAAATTTCACCTTTCCAAAGCTTTCTCTATGAGAAAGCAAAAGAGAGGTATGAAAGAGAATACTTTATAAATTCAATTGCCAAATGACGAGAGTAGGCAGATTATTTTATGACTTCGTCGTTTACTTCGCTTGATGATGTTGGCGTCGTGTAAACGCAACCTATAGCTACAGAGCCTTTTCACCTCAATTGATCTTTTCACTTATTTGCAAACCATGCACGATTTGACATGTTTTTATTCTAAATTTTTTAGCAACACTCGATGATATTAGCATCGATTCTATCTTCTTCTTTGGCCGGTCCAAGAAGACCTTCATTGGACGATTATCAGCGTGAAAAAGGTAGATTGGTCGCAGCGCTGCGATCGACGAAAAAGCTCTTTAGCCGCGTAAGAAGAGTAACAGATGGGCCCATCTATTACCCTTCATCTTCAGTCGAAGTGTGGAGTCATTTGTATGGGTCGGTCCCTACTAGCCCCATAACTACTAGTTTTGTAATGAAGTTTGTTAATAGAGCGCGATCATCCGGTATGTAAAATTCTTATTTGAATGAAAATAAAGATGTGTATGTCTCCGTATTTCCGTAAGTCAAACGGTTCTTCTTATTTACGACTCAAAAAGTATCTGAATAGAGGAAAAATTTTAAGCACCTTCGATTATACGGTTTTCAATGTGAGAAAATTACTTGTGTAAGAAGCGACGGGCAGATAGGATAATGGTTAGCATGTATTTTTTCAAGTTTTACGATGATGGTTTCATTAGACTAAATTAGAAGAAGAATTTTACAACGATATTTAGGTATTTTCATTTTTACGACGCCTATCCGGGTTTTAAGATTTTTACGAGGAATTCTGGAATCTAGCACTTAAGTATTAAAATCTGTATAAACATAAATAAAAATATACGATTATACGCGCTGCTTAGAAAACTAACAGGTCTCACCTCATGTCAGCTCGTTTCCTAGGATTTTAAGATATTTAAAACAGTTAAAGTAGTCATTAAGACAGTATGAGAATCAATCAAAAAACAAGCTTTATATTTTATATTGTTGGACAAAATTTATACTTATTAGTGGATAATATTTTACATTTTAGTTAAGTACAACAAATAGAATTTTACAACTAAGCTTTTATAATTGTCGTAAGAAAACAACATCATTTCACTGCAACAGTGAAACATATTAAGCATGCCTCGTCAAAAAATTTGACCGAAAACCGCCCGAACCTAATAAACCCGAGCGATAAACCTTGTAATTACCGGTCTCAACAGAAATCTATCCGCGCAGCAGCGGCCCCGCCATAAATCGCTCCCGTGAATTCCCACTCGAGCGAATCCATAATTCTCCCTAAACTCCCGAAAGTAGTCATCCATAAATATCGAGAATTCCCGAGTATATATTCCTCCTCCTCCTCCTCCGCCGCCCCGCGGAGCAGCGAGCGTTAAGGAATCCCGAATCACGGGTTTTTCGGGCCCCGGGATATACGCGGGGCCCCGACTTTATTTTTCGGGGAAAGGAAAGAGGTGTGCGGATCAACGCCGCGGCGCAGTATGATGCCCGGGCCGGGCTAATATAGTTGTCGTGAATAGCTGCGAGAGAGAGAGAGCGGCCGGCCGAGGCGCCGCGGGGCGCCCATTCGATCTGGCGGAAGCATCTGCTAATTCGAAATAATGGCAATTTGATTAAGCCTTGTCTTCTGCTACTCGCTTAACGGACGCGGCTCTCGTAGCTCGCCGGAATGCTAAACGACGGCAAGAGGAATTTCAATTATAACGAATTTTTCATTTTTTCTTTTTTTTTTCGAGACTGGTATTAGAAGTGGAGATGTATTTGTTACTATTGATTGTTCATTTTATCAAATTATAATAAATTGTCAATTTTAACAAAGTTCAACGATGTCGTCTAATAATAATAGATGTGGTCCAAATATTTATTATATTCAATTAAAAATAATATTTTACAAAGTCTACTTCCGTAAATCAACGAGCTGTTAAATTCATTTAAATATATTTTAATATCTTAATTAAAATATGTCCGTCCTTTATTAAGGCCACAAAGTGTCGCGTTACTTCCTTGGAAGTTGATACATTTCGCGAGATGCGGCGTAATTCGAAATAACACGCCAGAATAATCTAAATTAATCAAGAAGCCTGCCCATCTCCGCTAAATTAGTAACTCTCCGCTCCGACATACGTCGCGGCCCGATATATTTACCGATCTGCTCGCGAAATAATTCATCGCCGTTAAACTGGCCCAGTCATAGGTATCCTTCGCGCGATTTCGACAGATCGATCTCCTTTGCCGGGGGGACGGAGAAATATTCTTCGCGGCGAAACGAGCAAAAAAAAAAAGTGAAAGAGGAACACGAGAGCGGCTTTTAATTAATTGTCGGGGCTAATTAACAACCGAGTCGGCGCGAGCATAATTAAGAACCGCTCGCTCCTCCTAGCCTATCCGACTCTCATCGGACCAGGTATCTGAATGATTCTGGTAATGGATTCTCCCAACACTAAAGTCCGCCAGGTAGTCCGGGAATATCGGGGGATTATATTTACTCAGCGACTCTCTCCCTCTCTCTCTCTCGCGATTTCTTCTCTTTTTTCGCTTGTCCGAACACTGTGGATTTTGACCTTTTTGGCAGGTTTTTTCATAGAACACGTGTAATTTTTTTTTTCTTAGATTAAGTAAGAGTGAAATGATGGGTTTTTTTTGCCAATCTTAAATATTTTTAGAAAACTCGTTTTTATTGTTAGAAATAAATGGTTAAACTGGTACAGTTGAAAATTTAAAGCAATCTTTACAGGCTTATGTATTCTGCTTCTTTACTCGATTGTTTATAATAGAGTGAAATGTCGTACGTTTCGGCGATGCGATCGGAATTTCTTAGAAATTTAAATACACAGTGTGCATATTTCGGCTATCAGAATACAATTAATTAGCGAAGAATTCACAATCCGCGTCTGACTCAGAAGAAATTTTTCTCGCATCGCTTATCTCAAAACTGAAATCTATTTCGGTCCTTTCCGGCCGGTAAATTAAGCCCGAGAAATATGGCATCAATTACACCCGAGACGCGCTCCATACCGACTTTTTTCTTCCATTTTCCGGCGTCCTCGCACTAATGAGCCTTGACGCGTCCACCGACAGATATAATGACGCCTGTCAATTTATTAAAAGCGATAAGTCGGCCCCGAAAAAGCAAGTCGAATTCACGGGTGGACCCCTGAACTTGGAAAAAGAGCACTCGGACCTTACCTGCGCTTGGAGGTCGCAGCAGCCTCCTCTGCCCAGATCCGAGGCTCAGATGCGTGCGACGCTTCTTCGTGTTCCCGAAGAAGGAGGAGGCAGAGAGGAGTCCCCGAAAAGGAGACACGTGTTCGCCGCCTTTTTTTCGCCGACTTTTTTTTTGTTACCCTCGAATCGATCGACGAGAGAGCGACCTCGCGGCGAAAAAGAAAAGGTCTCTTCTCTCCGGGGATGTCCCGAGGGCAGGCGATGGATAAGACAGATAGCAGGGGGCAGGTATGTGGATAAGAGGCACGGACTACTTATTAGGAGTGACGTCTGGTACCGGACGCGAGGGTTTAGTGTGAACGATGCCCATTCGGCCGGTTCTTTAAGCCTTGTTAGCGCTTAATTCGAACGAGAATAATTAGTCGGATGATATGAGCCGGAGCTTGGCTCGGAGAGAAGGATTGGCTCGTTTAGGAATTAGTGCAACTGGGTTGAAACGCTTATCTGAAACTAACTTTTATACAGAACGCTCACCGATAACCTGGTGTAATTCGTACTTTAGCTAATATAATAAGATTGCTAATAACTATTATAATTTTCTATATATACAAATGTATATACCGGTTTGAAAATAAGCAGCAGGTAAAGTCATCAATGACATCTTGATTATCGGACTTTTGTCTTTCTCAGCTCCTCGGCAGCTCGCGTTGCGCGGCGCGGAACGAGACCTCGGATTAAAAAGTATATATAAAAAGTCCCGAGGAACGTCGAAAGATGGGCAAGAAACGGCGGCGAGTCCGATTTAATTGCAAGCCGATCTATGATAGATTCCAGCCTCTCGGTTTTTCGGCGTTTCAGCCGCGCGCGGCGAATAATTAATTGGCAGATCAGCGCCGTCCGATTCAGGCACCTCCGCGCGTGCACGCGAACGCCTGGCGGCGCGTTAACGAGATTCAAACGTGCGCGCGCCTCTTCTTTTTCAAAAAGCGATCTCATTCGTTAGCAGACGAGAGAGAGAGAGAGAGCCGAGAGAGCGGAGACAAATAAAGGCCTGCCAATTAGCAGTGCTCAGCGTGTCGAGATAATCGACGGCCCCGCGAACCGGAGGGAAATGCAAAACACCTTGTTCCCCGGCTTGCTTAGCGCGAGAGGCTCTTAATTGTTTTATTGCCCGGCGAATACTTCGGGCATATTTTACGCTCGGGGCGCGATTCGTTTTACTGAAAAGGAGTCGGCGGTATGCGTATTCTCGGGGAGTATTAGCGCATTGTGCAATGATTTATTTATCCAATTATACTTGCTTTATACGACGGTTTGTTCTCTTGGCCATGGCGTTCGAGTATTGCCGCCTGGTTCTTAATGAATTACGTCGCCTTTCGAAGTTTGGGGAGTGAGAAATTTACGCTTTATTTGTTAACAAATTGCCTAGGTCAAAACAAACGACTTTTAGGTCAAAATTGCAAAACGCAATTAATAATTAAGTAAGCGTAACTAATTAATTTTAAAATAAACAGTTTCAAATTACACTTTAGGGTTGCTCCGATGCATTTAATAGTAAATTTTTGGAAAAGAAAATTATTGCTTACTTTTCATAGTATACAGTGTTATTAGTACGAAAAAAAAAACCTGTTGCCTTTGCAGCTTATTCAAACAATTCCAGATATAATAAGCGAAATATCTCGTAACGAATGATAATGGCTCTTGTCGGACATTCGTTAATAAAGCAATTTTCAATTATTTCTCTAGTCTACGGATTCTTTTTCGCCGTGGCGGGCGGAGATTTATGCAAAGCCTTAATAGTCAATATTTTCTGGGCAAGCCAATTATCATTCGCGACAACGTAGTTTGACGCTAAAACATCCTGACTCCTAAACCCGAGAATCCAATAAGGCGCAGCGACAGTTTATAGGCGCCTCGAGTATTACTATTAACCGGGTTTGCAGAAAAGAAAAAGAAGAATCGCGAGGAAGGCGGAGGTGGAGGAAGGAGAAACGGAGCCCCAGACTTTGTATTCCAAAAGAGACTGCCAACGGCACCTTCTCATATCCTCCGGAAGAGATTTATGCCCGGACGTCTGAAAAATCAACCTTCTCGTCGTACACGTGCAGGTGTGGGCCCTCAAAACGAGATCTTCGCCCCGCTCGACCTAAAGCCTTCGATTCTTTCTGCAATAAAAAAATGTATTAATACTAAAAGTAATCAGTTCTTGAAATATGCTTTATTTTAATTTTTTACCTTTCTAATAACTTCGTTGTTTAGTATAGTTGGGAGAAATTAAGGTAGTTGAATAGTAATACAGAATACTGGAATAAAACTTATGCACCGTATTCGTTAAAAATGTTTCATCGTTTTTATCTAAATATTTTAAAATGTTTATCATATAGTTTGCTACTCCATTAATTTCTGGTCCGTTAGAATTTATTGGGAAATTAAACTATTTTTAGAAGTTGTTTTCCAAAAAGGTGACCACGAAGGAAGGCATAGATGAGATATGTAGTAATCAGGTCAGATTAAAATCACATCATTTTGAAATTAAAATATCCGATTACATTCATTTTAATTACTTTTTGTAATAAAACTTCTTCCCTTTCTTTTGAAAAACAGTATATTTATTGTACAATTGTATTTCACGCTTCCTTCCACATAATGAAATGGTATAGATGTGGAGTACCGGAAATCGAACATTTGATCAGACATATGTTTCCGTTTCCTTGATGATTCGAGACTTTAATTCTATAATTTAGACGTCGAAGTAATTAAATGGCCTATCTTTCTCATGGTGATCTGGTTGAATGCCGCAATTCGATTAGGAGTTGAAAATTTAGCTCGAGTCGACAATGCTTTTCAAACAATAATAGTTATTAGAGGTCTGACGCCCTCTTTTTGTTCTAATATTTATTGCACGCAGATTTATCAGGGTGATCGTTTATCATGGCTGGGCCCTCCAATCAAGAGAAGATTTTCTGTATTGTTGAGAATAAAGAAGCACACCCCATAACAGTCCCAAGCACCCTCATCTTACCAACATTGCTAAGCGTACACGTTTATTTATTATCATTGGAAAAAATGTGTCCGATCAAGGATAATTATAACAATTTTTAATTATAATTATACCACTTTCGGCTAAAAGCTTTGTTGAATCTCATTGGTGAAAATTTCGTTAAGTTGATACTTTACGTATATACAAGGATTTGCAGGTTAAGGATTTCGGATGCTATTGTGCCTGGTTATTAGTGAATGAAAAAATGAGGCGTGCTCGTAAAAAATGCCCAATTCAATACGTACAGTACCTATTTTATTTGCATAATTTATAGCATTTTATTTGAAAGAAACAATTTCCCTAGCCTTTCATATTGAACAATAAAACTCCCGGTAGCAGCGCTACGACGACACCGCCGCAAAGGCAAAACAAGGCAGTAAGAGTGTGGGGTACAGAGTGTCCAAGAAGGACGAGTACGTAGCTATATAGTCTTGTTTATACGTTGGGTAGGCTGACTTACGAATGGCCGATTAGTCACTGGACAATGGGTGCGAACACCGGCTGCACTCGAAACTAGCTACCGTACGGAAAGCCACATAAGCTGACGCGAGGAGATTGTACTCGGAAACCCGGCAATTAATCACGAAGAATGCGCGCGAGCGCATGCGCCGACCCACCGCCGCGCATGCGCGTCCTCCCCCCCCCCCTCTCTCTTCCGAGGAATAATACGTCATCGAGCTTTCGCTGAATTACTGCCGAGCGTGACTGACGTGACGCGATTGGACACCTGGACGCGTGGCAGCGCCTCTTAAATCTGATCTGTTTATTATCGCGTTTTCGAAAATGCATACATAAGCCGAGCGAGATTACGGTTTCCAAGCGCCGCGAGGAACAACCCAATGGGGCTTTACTTGGAAGGAGGTTATGTATTTTAGAAGATACAGCTGAAAACTACAAGTGTCTTGTCGGTTGTATAGATAAACGTCAAGCATCTGTCTGTGCCTCCTTTGTCTAGTCTCGACACAACGACAGAAAATTAAATGGCCTTTCAAATGCGGAATTTTAAATTCTTTATTTTAACTTTCCTCTCGGTTATTAATGCAAGTTCAGAATTAAAATTAAAGTATTGGTATAATTTGATTTAAAAAAAATGAAATGATGAATTGAACACAGCTTTTGTTTTACCGTTTGAAAAATAAAATATTTATTGCAAATAATTTTTCTCAAATTATATTCAGGAAATCAAAAAAATTTGAATATTTGTGAATTTGACAATTCTATTCTTGCTCAAACAATAATTTGTCAAATGCATTTAATAAAATATGAATTTCATAAATAACAAACATTTATTATAGAAAGCAAAATTGGAATCGTGCAAACTCTCTCTAGACGATACATGCACTCATTACAAATTCTTTCAGTGCAGTTCAAGATCTCTAAAGTGTATTTTGTGTACACCAAATATACTCAAATCACAAGAACTTTAATAACATACCTCGACTCGTATAAGGCCGCGGCAGCATTATCTAAGAAAAAAAAAAAAGGCGATAACTCTGCATAATGTGCATCTAAACATTCGACAAAACTCGGCGTTTATTTTTATCGATCAGTCGTTAAAAGAACTAGCGCACGAAAGTTCGATTAAAACTTCCATAACTCAATTAAATCATCGAGCCATTAAACTGGTTCGGGCCGCGCGCCGCCGCCGCCGCCGCCGCCGCCGCCGCCGCGCCGCGCAACGAGAATAAAACGGGCGCATAAATATATATCAGGCTTAATTGGAAAATTAACTTTAGCACCACTTAGATCGTTTCGGATGTGTGACTAGCGCGCGCGAGCCGATGATTTAAGCCGGCGATTACGATTATACGGCCGCGCGCGGAGATCGAATCGAGAGAGAGAGCCTTAATCAATCAGCCGAATTAATTTCTCCGCGCTTAATAACTCCCCCGGACGCGATAAGATATCCCGGAGCCTAACCCACATTCGCGCGTAAATCTATTCAATATTCCGAGGACGGCGATTCTCTCTCCTTTTGCTCGTATTGCGTATCGATTCGTGCCCGCGCGGCGCGCTCGTCTTCGAGAGCGCGGGCCAGTATACGAGAGAGCCGAGCGTCAATGAATAATTCCGCGAGATGTTATCGTTAATTACATCGTGCGCCCCGCGCTCGAGCTCTCGTGTATAACAATGGAAAAGGCGGCGGCGGCGGCTTTTTTTTCTCTCTTTTCGTCGCTCTCCGCGCGCTTGTTTGAAGACACTTTATGAAAGCGCGCTGTGCATAAATTTCGAGGTACTTTGCCAGGAAGCTCTCTTGTGCGGCACCGCTGGGCGGCTGGTAATTGTATGCGTGCCGCGCTTCAATGAGAATATATAGTTTATTAATTTCATCGCCTATCTTGATTTCTTTCATTAATGCGTAGGTGATAATTGGCTCGTGCCGCGAGATGAATAATATTTGAATTAAACCCGTTTGACACGAAAGTAATTTAAAGCATATAATAAGAGATCGCCCGGTGCCGATAAGCCGGCTCAAGTAATTAAATAGAAAATTTCTTCGAAAGTACACGGCGACGAGCCGAGAGTGGCGTTGATTTTAGAGGAATCTAATTTACCGGCACTTTTGTGGGCCCAATATTTATTAATCAGTTCAAACGAACTAGCCCTGCTGGTACACTGAGAAAGATAATGCAGTAAAGTTTACTATTATAAATTCTGGTAATTGGAGGACAGACTTGAAATATGAAAAAGTGGGATAAACTTTGGAAAAATTACAATTTGGCAAATTTTACTATAAAAATTGTTATTTTTCCAAATTTTATGGCACTTTTTTCATATTCAAGTCTGTCTTCCAATTACCAGTACAAATAATAACCGAATGGTCTATAATCCATTAATTGATCATAATCCCCCCCCCCATATAATATTTAAGCCCAATTTATTACCAATGTTTGGCTATTTTACCCAGATTAGAAAACTGTCTTAAAATTACTAAAAAGAAAACGTTACATTTGGGCATGGTATTTGACTATAGACATTTGGCAAATATTTGGCCAGCAATCTAATAAAATTGGCCAATTTCTATTAAAAAAATAGAATCAAACTCCACTAGGGCGTTCCTCCTTCTCATTCCTAATTACTTCGCACACTCGCTATAAAAATGTCCCCGCGGTCTTTTCCCGGAAAGTCAATTAGGATTGTAAAGCCGGCCGAGCTGCGATGACTCTCCGCCGTATACACCCTGAATGAAAAACTACTCGCTGCAGCGGCGGCGGCGGCGGCGGCGGCTCGCTTCGCGGAATCGTCAATATTATTAAGCTGCTCGATCATTCAGTTCGCGCCTCTTTTTTCAAATTCCCCGCTGGCGACGAGCGTGCCGTTCGCGCGCACCTCACGTTCGCGCTCGCCGAGAGAGAGAGAGGCGGCTAGATCCGCGAGCGGAGATAGGCGTCGGGGCCCATATCGTCAAGCGCGAACGAGGGGCGCCAAAGTTATATACCCGCCGACGCCTCCGCAATCAAATTACCGGCCGGCTATGCATTATTTATCAGCATAAGCCGGTGCCGATGCTCGCGGGTTTTGTCGCTCTTTTATTTCGTAGCAGTTCTCTCTCTCTCTCTTGGCTCTTGCCGTCTTCATAAAATACAAAGCGCGCTTTTTTCTCGAATTCTCCGCGAGTTGACGTTTCGAAATTCTTAGCGGCTAAATTATCCTCTCCGATTTGTAGTACGTGATCCGATTGCGTTAATAACACTTGTTGGCGTCATTAAGTTTAAAGCGAGCCTCTTATCGGGGGGAGCGGCTCGAAACGAAGCTAAAATTGCATCTATCTAAAAATCGTTACTCAACTTTATTAAATATTCTAATAACGTATTTACACAGCGTTATTATCTCGTAAAAAAGCCTCGAAATTGCCGGCTATAAACGGGCGACTAATAAACTTCCTTACAAAAGGGGGGCACAGCACACATCGATTTCTAGATAAGTCGAAGCAGCCCACTTAACACGTCACCGCGACCAATAATTAAGGGCGAAATTTTGCGCCGGGAAAGCAACAAAAAAAAAAAAAAAAAAAAAAAACCGGTGGAAAAAAAACGGCGAGAGGGAAGGAAGGAAGTTCGGCGTTAGGTGTTTTACGCCGGCGATTAGTTGTTAAATTTGTGGCTCGGGCGCGCGCGCGCGCGGTGCGCGTCGTGTGCTTAGGTTGCATATAGAGACGTGGTTAACTTTCATTGCCCGTGGCTTTCATGACAAGAATAAACGTCGTCGCTGCCGCTGCCACCCGGCACGGGAGGTCGCTCTCTCTCGCTCTGACCCTTTTCGCATAGTAAACGAAGCCCGCGAACTGCCGCAGCGCGGCGGCGGACGCCGGCTGTATTAGAATTTACGAGGCTCCTCGTTAGAGGGAAAAAAGGAGGCTCGTTTGGCGCTATTACTTTCGTAATGTTCGAAAAGGCCTATTTTCCCCTGGCGGAAGACTTCATTCTCCTCTGCTGTTTGCTCTTTCAGTCGATAAGATTTTATTGTTCGTCGGTTTGCCGCGAGAAATTTAAAAGCAAGTTTTATCGAGTTTTCATTGATTCCATTTCGTCCGACTGTATTATTTATGAAAGATTTTTAAACGAATCTCGAGAATAATGGGTATTTGTCTATAACGAAATGCAGCCAGTCTGGCCTCCGACTTAAAAATCGCGAGCCTTTCTTATTTGGCTCTCCTGTTCCCCATAACTCAGCGGTCCAAAAGCCACGACTCCCTTTCTCGAGGGCTCATCCAACGACATTGGGATTGCGCTCCGGCCGAGCTCGGGTCATAAAACGCTCGTAATGCGCGCCACGGTTGGTCTCTCTCTCTTCTCTCCCCCCCTTCGCGCAAAGATGCCTGCACGTATTATGCACGCGGCGGACCGGCGTCATAATTGATTCGCGGAAAGGCTCGTGGCCGATGGGTCCCTCCTCTCTCCCTCTCTCTCTCGCTGGAAGTCCCTAATGACGGCGCTTATAAGGCCCATCGCGCGCAATAATCGCCTTTTAATGCGCGCTAATGCGGCGCGCAAACCAAGACGTTTCGCTCGAAAATTTCCGAGGAGCTTTTTGCAACGAGAGCCGCAGAGGAATTCGCGGGGAAATGTCGGGGGCATAACGAGCGAGGCGGCTTTCAATTTGATGTCTAAGGTGGAGGCTGGCTGCGGATTTTATTGTGATTAGCCGTGGCTTTTTTAGGGACGCGTAATGGATTTTGCACGGATTTTGCCAGTTTTGTACAGTAATTTAGTGTGCTTGAGTTGATGATAGAAAGAAAGATAATAAAGATTTCACTTTGCCTTTTTATTATTTAGTTTGCACGATAAAACCATTGGGTTTCTGGATGAAAACGTTTAAAATCAGAACTTATATACTATTTGTGAAAATTTTCTGTTCAAGAAACAATAATCATTCATCATAGAAAAGTTAAAAAATGATTTGTTCATAATAATTAATGTCCTTAAATTTTATGTATTACAAAAAGCTTATCCGAACATTTAACAAGATTCGCCAACTTAATAATCGTCGTTTGCAAATTTCACTCGATTAAGAGAGATCTCATTGCAGCCAAAGCGAAGACAAAAACCTAAAAAGCCCCCAACACTAATCAATCTATCACCCGGCCTCCTCGGGCTCATCGAAATGGCCAACGCGCCGCTAATAATTCGAAAAATCCAAAGAAAGTCCCCGGTCTTTGGACGCGTCCCCGCTGTTTACGAGGGCAAGAACGAAATATCGACTCGTCGCCTCTCGCGCATCGTCCGTCAGTCACAGCCGCGGGCGGGTATTAAAACTTCGGGGCCCCGAAAAAACGGCCGCCGAGCGCTACTCGTGTCATATCCCCCTCGTTCGCGTCCACGCCCGGGATCAGTCGAATTCCTCGCACGTCTCGGGGACGGCGTGGAATTCGCGCGCCTCTCTCTCTCTCTCTTTCCTCGCGTGGCATAACGAGCCACGCGTAATACGTGTGCATATATATCGGGTGACGCGAATTTCCCAGGAAATTCGCAGCGGGTGCAGTCGTGTAAAGTAAGGAGAGCCGCACTCTCCCACGCGGGGGGGCTTTTGTCCCTGTTTCTCGCGGAAATTTTCTACTTCTCAATCTTGGCCTTTCGTTGGAGGACTTCTTTTGGGAGGAGGGTCTACATTTTAGAATCGAAAGTCAACGTTTGCATAGATTTTACGAATAAAGTAAATTTTACTTGGATCAAGTGACCATTAATAAAATTTTTGTTCAGTGTGTTTATAGTTAAGAAGAGATTGGAATTTTAAGGGAGCTGTTTTGAAACTGCTTAGCAGAATGTATTAAAGAAATAATTAAAGTAATTAATATTTCATAATAAAGAAACCATGTAAAGATACCAGTAGAAAAATGACATAATTTTTCCTCCTCACTTGCTCTGTAAAAGTCAATAAGTGAAACTAACGTAGAATAAGCGTATATACACTTATTCTACGTTAGTTTCACTTATTGATTTTTACAGAGTGATTAAATAAAAATGTATTAGCTACACTTAATAAAAATAATACGGTCTTGTATATACCTCAGCCCGATTCCTTTCACTGCCTTCAACACGCTTTTCAGAGAATGGCCTTTTATTTATTTTGAAAACACGCCTCATAGAAACGAAATTGAAAATGCATCCGTAAGCGATAAAATCAAAAGAAATCTTTACTCGGAAGGCGAACAATTCTCCCCGTGAATGGGATCATAAGTGAGCAATAACAGGGCCGAAGGTATCCCCGCGCAGGTCAAAGAGCAGAGAGCCGAAAAAGAGAAACGAGAGCGTGAAACGAACGCGTGACAGCTCGGCCCTTAACTCCTCGGAGTCAAACCGCATCGGGCCGCCTCATTGTCGCGCGTTAGCCTAACGAGATTACCGGCGCTCTCTCTCTCCTCGGGAGGGGAAAATAAATATTTTGAGAGCGCTTTGTCGCAGCGCGTCCGCAGATGCTCGCAGGCTCACGGTCATTGTGCCCCGTTTCGGCCAGATAGCGGCGGCGGCAGATTTCGCGGTTTTTGACTCTGAAAAGCCGGGCTCTCGATTGACACGTCAAGCGGGCTTCTGGTTGCCCGCCCAGTAAGGGACTAATGTTGATTTTACGAGGACTTCATGACTCCGCGGTCTGCTCGGGGCTGCCGACGGCTTTTCCCGGAGAGAATAATGGACTCTCGCAGCCATATACTCGGAGTGCTATGATTTCGACTTTAACGGGTCAGTTTTCCCGGGGCTTTGATCCGCTTCCGGAGTCAGGCAGATATGGGCAGGTGCGCCGGAATGCCGGCGGATTTCGGCTCTCGGTCTCTCGATGTACAGCCGGGTGGTGTGCTGTTGTGGAAATATTTATTCGGCCGAGACGAGCACGTTATTCGGGTGAAAGTGAGTTTTGTTTGGGAGAACTTTTCCAGCTTAATGTCAGCTTTCGAATAAACTGCGCGAAATGATTTTCGATTGGGATTCGAAAAAATTGAGGTGATTTATATGAAATTATTTCAAGACCGCGAATTAATGATTCGGAAGCAGGCCTAAGCAGCGTAATTCAAGAGCTCCAACTTGATTTTCAAGCCGCACCGTTCCGCCCGTAAAACGCTTTTTGATAAGTCGAAGAAAGCCGCGCCGACGCGTAATTCCCCGCTTAGAAAGGCAGCTGCTGCTCGCGCATCATCAAAAATCCCCGTCACACAATCGCGCATCCTCGCGAGGCTTTTCAGGGCCCGAGAATTATGGCATTTTTAGGTAAAGGAGGCGACGCGCTCGCGGCCGGTAATGGATGCGCGCGCGGCGGAGTTTAAGACGTGTTGCGAGGGGATTGCCGGGCCCCGCCGTGATTTAAGATTCCCGAGCCGAGCCGAGCTGAGATATGTAAACAAGGGCCGCGCCCGACGTGATCGCCATTCCGGATCGGAGCGCGGCGAACTCGGACAGCGCGGACGCGGCTCTGCCCCGTTTCTCGGCGCAAAGCGGCCAACGACGGACAACGCGGCCGAGGGAATTAGAAATCATTTGGGTGTACCGTCATTTTCCGGGAATGATAAGCGAGCGCTTTTCTAGGCGATGGACGAGCTGTAGAGTTTTTTTACGGATTTGATGACGCGCTTTTGGGCGCGGAGCTGCAATTTGATTACTGTTCGATACGAATGGAGTTTCACCTTTTAATATGGTATATATTCATAGTATATTAGCACGGCGAATTTCTGATAAAATTAGAAGAATTAAAACTCTTTTGCTCTGTAGGAAAAAATCATGAATTTTCATTTTCTAAAGTTAAAATTTTGGGTTCGCGAATAGCTTTACATAAAATAAAAAAGTGCTCGTAATAATTTTCTCTCTTAAAAAACCGATGGCCGTTGTAAAGCATTTAAAGATTCATTTTGATCGATCTGTAAGGAATAGGCGCCAGAATGTTCTACATCCGTTAGATTTGAATTTTCATAAATATTTGAAACTAAATTAATTAAATTAAAATACTTAAAATAAATGGATCAATATATTGTATTTTTAAAATTAGCAGGCTATCCTATTGTATGTTTAAATCAAGTATGTAGAATCATACTGAAAAATTGCGCGTAGAACTTCAAAAAAAGAAAATAGTACGCGCGAAACGCGTTGGATTTTCCTAGTTTGATAAAAGTTACAGTATACGTAAAACTATTATCAGACGATTCATTAATATATATTATAATCGTAATAGATTTTACTGGAGTTACTATTGCTCAACGCATTTCTTCGGTTTGAATAAAAGTCGAAAATCACCACCCAAAGTTAATAAGCAAATGACGAGACTTTCACGAGAATGGAACGAAAAGAAAGCGCAGCAGTCCGAAAAATTTCTCCTCTCAGAGCTCCCATTCACACTTTTACACTCCCGAACTCTCACGAATAGGAATCGCAATGATTCTCCAATGTCGGTCGTCCTTTGGTGTATAAGCAGTGCCGCCAACTCTATGCGCAAGCTGCGCATCAATGAGCGCTTTGGGGGAGCGAGTCGCACGCATTATTTACACTGTCCGTCCTCCGCTCATTGTGAAAGGAGCTCGCGCGACTCGTTCCGGGAAAAATGCGATCATTTTCCCGTCCATTTTTCCCATTGAGACTCGCTTCTCTCTCTCTCTCTCTCTCTCGGGACACTCTCCGCCGCGGGGAGAAGTGACTCTCGAGTGCGGCGAGAGCGCATTCAACGGGGAGGAGGATTAATCTCGCGCGCGGCGTTAAAAAGTCGAGAGAGGGTTCACGCCCCGAACGTCGCGCGCTTTCGTGCGCAGGTACGCGGATAATGGGCTTTTCCCTTCTCTGTAACTCGTCTCTTCCCCGGGGGATTACTTAGGCGCGAGAGATTGCGCCTTTCGAGATGATCTCGCGTGCCTCGTGCGTGTCCTTTCGCTCGGTTGCGCTGGTCTTTGTGCGCGCCTTTTTTATCCGAGAAGGCCCCCATTGTGGATTTTTGGGGAATGACTGGATTTCACGGCGTGTGCTTCGATTGTCGGAAAATGGACGGGAGTCTGTTGAAAAATAAACGGATTAAAAAGGGCTTTTTTTATTATTTAAATTATTGCCTCACGGGGGTATTCCCATTTAAGAAACTGTTGATATGCTAAATATGAATAATATCTGAAATAACTATCTTTAATCTACTTTAAAAGCTTTAGCGTATGTATATTAGTAACAATTTAAAGTAAAATTCTATTTTGAAAGAGAGATTGTCGCGATTAGTTAGCAGTATTAAAAGAATTAATTTCTTATAAGCATCAGACTGGAAAAGGGTGCTGCTATATTGACAAGCGGACTAAAAAGAATAGAATCCTTTCTAAAAGCGGTACTAAAAACAAAATAAAATTTTCGTTCAAAGCACGAAAAACAAAATGTCGCTCAAAGCCCAGCGTCTCCCTCCTCCCATAATTCAAAGTTAATACGTTAAAATTAAGCAAAAATGGCTCAAGCATTTATTACGACCCGTAGGTCCCTTAATTTCCTTAATCACCCATCGCGGCGTAAGTAGGTTTTAAAGGCTCTCGCGCGAGAGACGCGCCGTCGTCGTCGTCGTCGGAATTTACAAAACTCGTTTGCCTGTGCTAAACAAGAGATTTCGTCCCGCGCAGACGCGAGTTTTCAGCTGCGACCACTGCGCGAGATCCTTTTATTGGCGCTTCGTTAATGCCGAGCGTTTTATACTAACTCAAGTTAACTAGGAAGTTCTGTCGGCGTTGATGATCTTTCGAATCCGTATAGTGGCAGAAAAAAAATTAACGCCGACTTTCCTTGAAATACGATTGTTTTAAACTCCGGAATCTCCCATTATAGAGATCGTAAGGTAAGTTAATGAAAATACAGATTTATGGCTTTGCATAAACGGGAATGACTTTATACTACGATTAAAAAATGACATTAAAATTTTCACTTCTCTTGGCTCTCCGTAAATTTTCGACAATTAAAAACTCGTCACACCAAAACGTCCAAAACGAGCGAAATTCGCAAACGAGAAATTAGCGATACCTTAAAGGCCCACCAAGATAGTCGGTGTATCCGAGTTTCCCTGTAAACTTGCTACTCCTTACAAGCCCACTACTAGATAAACACGGCAATAGGAGGCAAAAAAAAAAAAAGAGTAAAGAGCCCAAAGCAAATAGCTCCTCACCTCTCTTCCTCGAGCCCAAAAGAACCTCTCGCCACTTCTTGTCCCGATGCACAAACACGCAGCCTCGCTCTCGCGCCGTAAATGCTTCTTTACTGCCCCGGCGCACGGGGGGGAATATTACCCCAACTCTCTCTCTCTCGTCCGCGCGAGGTTGACCACTTACACACGCTCGCGCGCGCGCGTACACCTTTTATAGATAATAACTCACTCGGAAATTAGACTGTTTAACACAAAGGCTTTTCATCCGCGATAAATATCTGATCTTCTCTCTCTCGTGCTCGGGTTTTACGCCCTGCCCACTCGGCACGCAGAGGACGGAGGAGAGAGAGAGAGAGAGCCTCGTCGGGATAATGACCGCGTTTACAACCAATGTCGGATAAGGGGAACGAGCGGCGAGAGAGAGACCAGCAGAAATAAAGAAACGCTCTACGCCCGGGGATTATCTTTCCGATTCGAGCTTGTATGTGTATTTAGCGCCGACAAGTTGAACATTTTGCCGGATGATTCGGGCTCGAGTTTTACGGCCGGAGCGCCGTAACGTCAAAATTCACGACTCTTGTCCTCGGGAATCCGCTTTTTCGAAGATCCGCTTTTCTAATTCTAGAAGCTGAATCGCTCATCGGAAGTTGGCTGCGGATAATTGAAATATTGATTTTGAGACAATTACACACTTGTCTAAAAATTATGCTTTTCGCGAATGATATTTTAATACAGAAACTCGTTTGAGACGTCAGTTAATTACCGTCGTTTTCGAGAACAAAAATAAAGATAAAAAGCCCTAATACTGCCTTGTTACATAAATCCAAGCCTGCTTTGTCTCGATTTTTTTCCCTTCCCTTTATTTTTTCGTCTTCCTCGTATTCCGCCTTTATTTCCTTCTCTAGCACCTCGTCCTTCCCGCTCGGCCCGTTTCCACGAAACTGAACCATCGGCTTTTACGATAGCTTTATACGACTGGCGGGGCCGCGCTTAATTAATGAAGCCGCGCGAATGGCGCGAAAGTCGAGATTGACCGCCAAATTTACGTCACCTCCGCTACTCCGCGTCGTTCTTCGACTTTAAAAGCGTTCTTGTTACTCTCCTTTCGTCCTTCCTTCTGACCTCCCCCCCTTTACTCTCCGCGTCCTGCGAGGAGAGACTCTGCCCATTTTACGGCCGCCTAATAGTCAGGTAAATTAAAACGAACGTCCCGGAATAAAAAGATTGTATTATAACTCGACGATACACGTTAAATTCTTAATTTGTTCGGGTAGGGGGACTTTCGTTCCTCGGGCGCTCATTGGCCTCGCGGTCGTCTGGTTTTCGGCGTTTTATGATCTTACATTCGGCTAACTGAAATCAATTACTCCGCTCTCGAGCTCTCGGGGGCCGTTAAAATTTACGCCGCCTGATCATTTTATCGCGCTGATGAGAGTTTATTGGGCGAGAGCGTCGTTTCGGTCGCGCTAAAAATTTTGTTTAGGATTAACGTAATACAGCCTACATCTTGTTACCGCGAATTGCTATTGGATAATAGTCGATCTTAAATTTTAGGGCTCGGGTTGCTACTGATTTCTTCATTTCTAAAAGTTAGTTTTATAGTTTTCATGCATTTACATTTATGAAGCATAAAACTTTGGATTTTCAAAAAGTTTACGTATAAAAGATCGAAAAAATTATCATTGCAATATGTTATTTATCAGAAAAAATTTTAATCGCATCTCAGATTTTCTGATTATATTTCCATCGAGCTCCACATCGGTATTCTATTTACAAATTGGCCTTTTTAAGAGCCTTCCCAACAATCCCCGTCTGCCTCCATAAAAGCGCACTTACTCTCGCTTTTGATTTTACGCTTAGGGTCCCCATTGATATTTACGTCGCCTCGTCGCGCGGCGCTCCGCGGAGAATCTGCAAGGCCCACGGAGAGAGAGAGAGAACTCGTCCGCAGGGCAGTATTCTCTCTGAAAGCGCAAAAGGAACTCTCTCTCTCTCTCGGCGATGCTAAAAAAGAGCGAGAGAGCTCTCGGGGCCCATTTTAAGGCCCCGGGCGCAGTAAATCTCCCGAGGACTCCGGGCCCGAACGTTTACGGGGTTTTTCGGGAATGTTGAACAAACAATTGACGGCTAATAAAGCCGCTTGCGCGGCTCGCCGCGGGGCGCCACGTGGGAAGATATCGGATTAAAAGCCGGACGGGGACCATCACGAGCTCCGGGCTTTGGGCGCGCGAGAGGCGATATCGCGTCTAGGTGAGTTGGCCTATAAATTCCGCGCCTCTCGAAAAACAGAGTCGTCCGCGAGTGGATTTTGTCGAAATTGATTGTCTCGACGGCGCTGCCGCTGCTCCTTTCGACGGAGTTTTTCATTAATTAAGCGGTCATTTTCGTGGCGCGGCGAACGGGTTTGTAAATGGCTCGTTTGTAAGCGACGCTTCCTCGCCAGGGGGATTCGGTGAGAAGCGATTAATCAACCTTTTCGTTCTTTTTTATTAATTATTTCGTGCTCGCGCGCGGATGATCCTTCTTCTTTTTCTGCGAGTTATTTGAATATTGCGTTATTTGTGCGTCACGAGGGGAGCACGTCACGCGGATAACTGTTGCGCACCGATGATTAATTAATTAAGGACGGCTCTCCTCTTTTCTCGGACGATTTTGTTTTATATATAGACTGAAAGTGAGCTGAGGAAAATTATTACTTTATCTTCAATTATCATTTAAATTAATATTTTAATGCCGTCGTCGCGGTTATCCAATGTTGCTCGGCGCAATTTATGATTCCGATGATTGTAGTCGAATGTTATTTACAATGTGGCTTAAATAAATTTAAGAACGTAGCTTTTCAACGCTTCTTTATTGCTTTTGAAAAATATTATAATTTAAATAAGGCTTGTGAAATTTTTGCATTATAAATCTTGGACTTTCTTTATGATTAATGTCACTTTCGAGATTACTTGGTATCTAAAAATTGACACAACAAAGTTGTATATTATTCCGTATTCTTGCGGAGATTTTATAAATTCATAGAATTCAAAATTTTAAATTAATGGTCACATTAGGGATTCTTAAATAGGAGATCATATAGATACCTGGAGAAACCAGTCAATTTGACTCATTTGGAGACTATTTCCTGTAAACTAGCCTTCGGTATTTATTCTGATTTATGCGCTTTTAGTTACCTGCGTGAAAATTAAATAGTGTATAAACGAATAAAATAAATTTTCCTTCTCACTTTAGAATGCCGTAACCGATACTCGCTTTTTGATTTCAAATTCTTCACTTTATTAACGCGAATGTTGAACGATTTTCAAGCGGCTTACAAATATATATATATATATATATATCTGCTTTATAAATCAGCATTTTACCGCGTTTAATTACTTCACGCGCAAATTACACGTGTTCTCATAAATTACCGTTCGCAGCTTCGGCCGAGCGAAGTTTTACAGGAGAAAGTCCGCGCTTCGAGGTCGCTTTTACGCGACGATTCTTTCTGACGTCACGATATATCGGCGCGCTTTAAAATCTCGAGCCGTCCTCGGCCGCGCGATCGCGGATAATTAAGCACCCGAGCGTAACGACGTTACGAATGCGAGCGATATTTCATTGATAAAATATACTACTCGCACTCCCAGCGGAGCAGTCTTTAGCGAGAGCACAAAACAAAAAGCTCCGCCACTCTCTCTCGGGCGCGACTCGCGCGATAATTCTCCGGAAATCCCGACGTCGGCGAATTAACGCTTCGTTGCTCGGGCGCGTTCTCGGCTTTTCGATACAGTAGGTGTCCGGGGGCAAAAATTGACGGCCGACATAAAACCGTCGGGTTCATTAAATGCGGAGACGAGATTGTCATAATTTATAATTTAATAACGGTCTAAGAGGCCCATTAAGAGGAGGATAGTTTCCAAAATGCCACCATATTTATTACGACGAGTTTCTGCTTCTTTCCCTCTCTCGTTCTCTGGCCTATTCCGTGGGCCTCCGCGCTCGTAAAAAATCATAAATAGAGGGAGAGAGATCTAATGATGGCCGCGGGCCGATATCTTACGCTGGGGCCGGAAATTCCTTCGGCCGCTTGACTTCCAATAATACGATTTATTAATAACTACTGCTTCTCTAATCGACAAGGAAATATTTATCCGTAGAAGAATGTTAGAAGCGAAGTTCTTTGATATTCCATTGACTATTTTGAAAACGTTCCCAGTATTTCTAAAAATGTAGGCGTATAAAAATTCGATTCTTAATTAAAAAAAAAAAGATAATCGAATTACAAATTAAAGCAAAAGTTCTCGCCTTGTTCTCCGCGGATCCGTAAAACAGCCGTGCTGCGGATAAACCTCCGTTAAGCAGCCAACGTAAATTTAGCGTCTCAAAGACCCGATGACAAGGTGAGGGTAAGGTGCAGGCGAATATCGATCTCCCCTTGCCGGGAGCATCGGGCAATCGATCCCCCGCAAATTCCCATAGCGCGCGGCGGCTTATTATTACCGGCGTTCGAAAACTGGCGCGGCCGCGATAATAAATGTAGGCGAGGCCATTAGTCGGATTATTAAATTTCTCGCCGCGGCATAAAAGCGCCTCGGTTATATACCTGCGCGCGCGGACGCGATGCGTGGCAGCGCCGGGGTTTCGCGTTTAGGCAACCATTAGCCCGAGATTTACGTCGAGTCGTAACTCATCGTACTCATTTGTTCCTCTCTCTCTCTCCCTCCCTCCCTCCCCGCTTACCTCCCTCGCGCCTTTCTGCACCAGCAGCCTATCGCTCTCCGACTCCTTTCGTTTTCGCTCTCGAGGCGCGTTTCTCTCTCCCTTTTCCTTCCTTTTTTCGCGACGAGGCTGTGTCTCGCGTGTGTATAGGACTCGAGCCTTCCAAGGGCTTGTCCGTCTCCGGCGGTGCTGGTTTCGATGCCTGGCTTCTGAGCTGAGGAATGAGTTTCTAATTTTGCGCCGATATTCGGTGTTTGGCTGTTTGATAAGAAGCCTAGAAGACACTCGTCTGCCGTAATTGATGCTAATTTTAAAAGTCAAATTTGGAAAAATATTAAAATTACGCACGCCTTTTAAAATACGAATTCGGCGGTTTACGAATCAGTACTTTTAATAAATTATTTATAATTTTTTACCTAATAAACTGCATGCGCTCATCAACGCTTATAAAAAGTAAAATTATTCGCAAATTTTCTCACCGAAATAAGAGAGGAATTTTTTCACACTTTTTGAAATCGTGGGCACTTTGCATATTTCGTCGATTCGCCCAGTCCAAAAATTCAAGCCCGCTACTTTGTATTCCCATATCGATTGGAAACATCCGGAGAAACCGAAAATTAGCCTCTCGGCAGCGCTAATTCTGGCAGTATCAACTTTAAAAGACCTCGGCAGCTGCAATAAAAAGCCAAGCCTATCGGCGTCATTAAATCCCCGTTTATACGCGAAATAAGAGAACGAAAATTTTACACCCGAGCGTCCAGACTCATTTCGCGCGGACTAAATTGGTCCCCGCACCTCCCCCCCCCCCCCCGAGTTATTACATCTGTTCTAGCCTGGCCGCGCGCCGTTTCCTTTTTTCCCCTCTCCGCTTATCGTGCTGGCGATCGCGTATTACTTCGAATTCGAGATATATACTCTCTCCCGGGCTGACCAGACAGGTGTCTCCCCGGGTAATAAAGTTACCGCGCGACCAAAAGGAGGAGAGATACACTAATGAGCCTGTAATACAGCCGGGGTTATCTTTACTGTTAAGATATCAGCTCGGTAGCTTCAAGCTCAAATTTATCGCGTCCCGATGAGGCAGAGTCCGTTTGCTTTTTTTCGCTGTTTTGCCTCTCGCGTCTGCTCGTTTATTAGTATTTTTGCGATTTCTTACTATTGTGAGATTTTTTATTTATTCGCTCGAGGAACTTATGCAGCTGGCGCGTACACTGAAAAAAAAACCGCTGCCAAATCATTGGCACTTAGCTTCCTCCTAACTAATTTATCGTTCTAATATTATCTCTGAGATTCGTTAAAAACAATCGATTTCAATAACATAATTT
>UCOL01002773.1:0-23127 GCA_900474335.1 Ormyrus nitidulus | reverse complement strand
CACCCATCAACTATGTACAATGTTCCTATCATGGACCGAGCCGATATATCGGCTTTCCGGCCCTTTAAAGGTTAATTTTTCTAGAACGACGTGTTATATACATAATGCATGCGTACATCGGCGAAATCCCCTTGAGGCGGTTCGAATCAAAGCTAAACGAATTAAAAATGCAGCGGCAAACATGATCCCATCCGCGAGCTGCCTTGCGCCGACGCACCGACTTAACGTTAAAAAGCAGCGAAGCTCAAAAGCAAATTTCTCTGTTACTCTTTCATCTCGTATTTACCGTCTCCCGCGGAGAGACGTCGCGCTTTCGCGCCCGACGGCACTCGTTTATCTTACTCGAGCTCCGGCGCGTAATCGATGTGCGTACACTCCCTTCCGGCAAACACTCCGGCCGGCTTTTTGCGGGGGGCGCGCTGCGCCGCAGCGCGCGAGAGAGAGAGAGAGATCTCCCAAGGATCCTTTCTTATCTCCCGGGCTGCGTTTTTGCCGCGCGATCCATTTGTTTGTTTCTCCAAGGGCGCCGACTTCCGTTCTATTACTCTTTCCTCCTCTCCTCCGCCGCGCCGAGGCAATAGTGCGCGGCTTACGTATAAGTATGATTCGCCGCGGTAAAAGCCGCGCGCGCTCCTGAAAGCGCGCGAGGCGGTAAGCAATGTTTTATGGATTTGTGCTAGAAAAATAGCCGAAAATCACCGCGCGCGGCTCCCGGCGGGCTTTGTTGCCCGGGATTCTCGATATTGGAACTGCCGCGAAAAATTGCTGAGTGCCGTTTCAGTGGTATAATCCGCGTTTAGTCGGACGCGAGCTCGACGCCTTAAAATCTGTTTTTTCCCCGAAGGAGTTGAAGCGCCTCTCCCGCCTCGAGCTTTTCATAACTCGCGCGCATAAATGTACGGTTGTAAAAACTCCATATCTTTTTTATCTGCCAACATATCGCGACGGCTCGGGGGAGGGTGAAAGTAAGTAGTGCCAGTAAAACCTTAACCAAGTCGGTGCGAAACTTTTTATTAAAAGTTTCAATTAAATTCCGCCTGATAAAATATACGCGAGCTGAAGATTTCGCAACTGTCGTTTGAAAAATGGTCGGGAAACGTCTTTTAATAGCATATTTTAGGGGCGCTGAAACACGACATATAAACGGTCGAAATTTAACGGGGCTCTAAACGTACGAAATTCTTGATATTACGACTCTCCCTCGCTCAAATTCACATAGGCAAACCTCCGGCATAGATTATCCGGAACTACTGCCGCCTTTCCAACTCATTACACGCCTCACTCTATTCGTCAGCTCTCTATCAGGTGAAACGAAATTCCCCCCAAAAACGACATCGTCGCTCGACTCCAAAATTAATGCTCGAAATTCGGGCTTTTGTCTTTGAGAGGTGTGCGAAACTCTTTCGGAATACGAGATCTAATATGGGGGCTTTTAGGCGAAAGACGGCCGAGGCTGAATTTATTATACCGAGCGGGGAATTTTGCTCGGGAACTTCCGGCAACTGTGCGCGAACTATTTTTGGAGATACCAGCCGACTTGATTATTAGTTTCGCGATCTTTGAGTTTGCGGGCCTTTTTCGCGGACGCCCAACATACTTCCCCGACTTATGAGCCGGGCCGCGTCGATACGAGGCGCAATATTTGGCAGACTTAATTACCAAATTAGACGATATGAGTTTGCCGAGAGTTGAATATTTTTAGGTCAAATTCAAGCACGTTTACGATGATGAAAACTCAGTAATATGTGCAGGTAAACTTAAGATTTTAATACCCTAAAAGGCTAAGTTTTTGTCCTATTAGGCTTACATGTTTAATTAAAAGTCCGGATAAAACATTTGTGAGTATGAGTTAATTAATCTCGTCAGCCTTGAACAGCGTAATTACGTTACTTGGTAGTATTACGTAAAAGCTGTTAGAGGGATTAGCATTCAGTGATTTAAACTAATTGATCGCTTTTGATAACTATTACGAACCATTACTAACAATGGAAGACATTACGATAACTATATGACTTAGAGTTAAATAAGTTGAATCAATCGAAAAATAAAAATAATTAACTCCTCTCTAATTACTGCAACTGCGTTCGCGACCTCAAAGTCAGGAATTAAAAGGCCACGCGAATAAGAACAATGTAAGCGAGCTCTTACTCTAAGTACTTTTAATTGCGTAATTATCCTTTTTTGAGAAGAGAGAGAGAGAGAGAGAGAGAGAGAGAGAGAGAGAGAGAGAAGCAGAGAGATAATAATTAAAAGCTCTCTGTCGGATAATTGTTACAATGGAAAATACAATCTTTCAGCCGCGAGATGCAATGTCGTGGATATATATCCACGAGGCATTGAAAAGAAATTCTCTGGAGGGAGAAGATAATTAATGTCGGTTTTTGTTTCGCGCGAAAGAGAGCCTCTTTTTCTTGCTTCATTATTGTCTTTTTCGCACTCGGCGCTGCCGCATCGCGACTGCTTTTTTTCTCTCTCTCTCTCTCTCTCTCTAAAGCGCGATGAGGTCGGACGTCTAGGACATGGTTGGCCAAATTGTTACCTCGCCCGTAAAAACCAACGCTCGAGCAAACGTCACGCTCTGAGGGGCTCGTCCGTCGCCGGGCGAGCTTTTGCGGGAATTGCAATTAGCATATTTTATTGTAATTAACATATTTCCAGGAGGAGGATCAGCGCCATTATGTGGGATACCCCGTGCGGTTATCACGTTTACTTATTATTTTTGTTTTCAATCGCGTGAAAGATGATCGAACTTTTAATCTGATTAAAGTTTATATTCTTCCTTTTGGATTAAAATTAAACTTGGCTGAGGGCTCTTAAATATCACAAGAATCAGCTAATTTCAGGTCTTCTTTTAATGAAAATAAATTTCAGATCTTGTATTTTTGTTTGTTCAAAGAAAACTAATGCACATTTCTATCATACATATAAAAGTTATAAAGTAATAAGGAAACTTCAGAAACAAATGGCAAAAGAAACAAAAGCAGTTTCTCCGGCATAACAAGATCCAGAACGGCGCTCGCGAAACGCATGGAGAGTTTATTGGCAAGATGAATATTCGATCTCGGCGTTCGATAAACTTCCGACAGAAGCTTTCTAAAAAGATAACTATAGCGATGGAAGCGAACACAGCGGCGGCAGCGTGTATGTATATATATATACATGTAAGCGCAGCCGATGCACAATCGGATTCTCGGCTCTCGAAATTCCGAGAAATCACCTTAACGATCATAATCCTTCTCTACTCTCGTTCCCCTTCCGATACCATCCCCCGAATCCTATCTAACGGAGTTTTCATCTTATACCATCAGCCGAGAGGAGGGCGTTAGGACGGACGTTTAATTATTTTTGCGTGGGGCGGCTAAATGGATTTCACATAGCGCGGACTCGTTTAATTGAGCGGGAGCGTCGTCGTCGGAGGTCCTAACCTGCTAATTGGATTATTTTTAACGAGAATCTTACGCCCAAGAGCGAGCGCTAATCAGTTTGAAGAGCCTGTCGCGCGCGTCTGCTCTCTATCTTTCTCTTTCTCTCTATCTCTATATCTCTCTCTTGCTTTCTGTCAGGGGCTCCCCGAGCA
Organism: Ormyrus nitidulus; assembly: GCA_900474335.1. Lineage (NCBI taxonomy): Eukaryota > Metazoa > Arthropoda > Insecta > Hymenoptera > Ormyridae > Ormyrus > Ormyrus nitidulus. The sequence continues at coordinate 19,550 of UCOL01002773.1, read as the reverse complement.
TTATGTTAATTCCTCCACTCGTTTTTTTTTCCGAGCATTACGAGATCATTCTTCCCGAGGATAAATTCAGACTGGATTTTTCTACGTTCACGTAATTCGAACATGCATTTATTTTGTTTTTAATTAATAACCTAACAATCTTATATTAAGTCTTTGGAAAAAATTTAAATTTTTTAATTGTAATTAAATTATTTTAAAGAGATAAATTATCGGCACCCTCGAGTTATTATTCGTGTGGCCCTTCAAGAATCTGGATGAAATCGGATTTATAAAATAATATAATTAAAAATCATGCATGTGTGCTTATGTCAATGCAATTCAATATATTCTAATTGAGTCTTGTTCAAAAGCTACATCAAGTTGTAAATTGTAAATAGAGTTACAAAAAATATCCTTACACTATAGGAAAGTACTTAGGAGTAATGAAAGCTTTACCTCAAAACCGTAGAAACTGCTTGAATTTTTCATGAACTTTTTCCATTTCTCAAAGGATACTTTCCAATTCAAAAGAAAAATAATCTATCCGCCAAGAAACGCAATATTTACGATCTCTTAACAATACAAACAATTGACTCGCCGAAATTTGCAAAATCCCAGTTTGTATTCATTGCAAAACTTGCTAAATTGTTTCCATTCTATCCCGGATATCAATAATTGGGTAGGGTCGCAATCTGCCATGAAGAATAAACGTCCGTCATTATGATAATTATTTTTCTACGTGGACGGAAACGAGATATCCCGGCAGATACCGGAATCCATTTCACGTGTAGCCGATTATCTCAGTAGATATCGTTCAGCTGCCAAACTATCTGAAATATCCCGAACCCTCGCTCTTACGTAATCTCCACTCACTTTGGTCCCCCCCTTCATGTTGCTCTGTGAAATTCGCACTTTGGCGAGCTAGCAATGCTCCCGCGTGTATTCCCTTTTCGTGCACAATGAAGAGACTGGCCCTTTCGAGATTTCGGCTGTTTTCGTTTCTGCTATTTTCGGCTGGTGTGTATTTCGATTAATAAGGAAAGTATCCACCTACCGGATCATAGATCTGGGTAAAAATGAATTTAGAAATTATTCCTTAGTCAAAAGAAGAAGACACGCATTTCGGCATTTAATCCACTGCAGATTTAGTAATTTGGATAAAGTAGAATTTGGAGCTTTTTTTTGAAAAGTTTGGGGAAAATTTGTGTTTACAATCAAATTTTTGCTTACAATCATAGCGAATTAATTCAACTGTAATAAGAAGCAAGAGTTGTAATTTGAGATTAGTTGGCTTAAAGAAACTGATGCATATGATATTTTAATGTTCATAAGCACAAATTTTTCATAAAATTTTCAAAAAATCTCATAGTAACGGTTGCTCGGTCCCAATGGACAGTATTTTTTTTCTAAGGAATGACCTGCAATTTTATCAAGATCCATGACCCAGTAGGTGGACACTATCCTTTTAAGATCCTTTTTAGAGTTTGAATCATTTGAATATTCAACTTCTTACATCTGAATATGTAAAGATTCTAAAGTCCACAACAAGAGATTCTCTTGAATTTTCATGGCCTCTCTTGAAAATAACATTCAAATGTCTCACGATTCCAACTTGAATGTAATTATCAGTTTAATTTATTTAATCGATTGCTCTAAATGGTCGAGAACTAATGAGAGGCGCATTTGCCATTACCGATTTTGTTTTACTTATTTTTAACGATCTGCAGTTTACTTATTCATACTCCTTTCATCGAGAAGATCCGAGTGGCCATTCCGTTAAAAAGAGAGTTATTGAAGGAACGCTTCCAATCCACTGAATAATGTAGTTCTATCAAAGCAATTCAATGTCCTAGAGTACTTACACTTGAATATTGATTGGCAAAGTGCTTGAACTCTTAATATTTTTGTGACACTCGCCGACCGACGTAAAAATGAATCTCCGAAACTCTGCATTTTTCTTTTCCTAAATCAAGTTCGATCACTGATCTCAGTTCGCTAAACTCGATTGGAAGTTGGAACTCTTGCAACTTCCGGCGGTTCTGTGGTATGCAATTTCGTATCCAGTCTTTCAGGATAAGTTATACACTTAACTGGTCAAGTTTAATTAATTACTTTTTACCTGACTGATAGACGTTTTATAACTTTACCGAACTCTCGACTCTTCCTAAAGTTGTACATTTTGTAACATTAAAAAAAATAAAATAAAATAAAATAAATTACTTGCAGTATACGTAATACGTAATTTAATGTTCTTTTTTCTTTAACAAAGTTTATACAAAAGTGAATGCATTCATTTTTCGATACAGTATAAAGTTTTTTAAAAGAACGATGTTACAATACTAGAAACTGGTCGTGGAGCATTATTCAACTGAAAGTTTTATCCTAGGGAATGTCTTGGAAGACTGACCAATTGAAAGTAACGGACAGTGAGCAAGAGAGGCAACTTGCCTCGAAGGCTCGCGCAGCAAAGTCTTCGATCTTCGAGCCCTCCAGCCGAAGAGTTTCTTCCATCTTTGAAACTCGAAGCGACGGCGCCTTCGATCATTAAATTTCTATAGTTAGGAATTTTCCAAACATATTCACTTAGGAATATTCTCTAGAGATTAGATTTGCTATATTCGGCCTTTATAGCGAGAAAAAATTTGAAAAAGCATTTCTCTAACGCCACCATCAACAAAAACACAGTGCTAACCTGACTTAAATCGTCAAGAAGTTCTGGAGAAACGCCGACGAAGCAGCAGCAGTGGCAGCAGCCGTACGAAGTTAAACATTCTGATAAATTCTAATTCCTCCCCATCCTCTAATTACTCTCCGCTCGTCCCTCGCATAATGCGAACAAACGACGGCGCATCGCAGAAGCGGAATATTCTCTCCATGGCTTCTCTGCACGACTGTGTCGAGTGCCCCCTTGACGATGACCAATTCCCGAGCTTGCAGGAGGGGCCAAGTGCCAAGAAAACACGAGAGAGAGAGAGAGAGAGAGAGAGAGAGAGAGAAGGGGGTGGGGAATAGGAGCACGACGTTCAAAGAGGGTGAGGATATATATCTCGATTGCGAAACTCTCACTAAGAGGATTCCTCTCGTTTCCTCCTCCTCTTCTCGAGGAATTATGTGCCTCGAGGATACTACGTACATATGCATGCCGCTGTACTCTTGTCGCTTCCTGCTCAGACTTTTCCGCGCACGCTCTCTTTTTCATCCTCCGATATATATATGAAGTATGAAAATGAAGGGTCCAGTTTGAGCCAGGAATTCTTTGCTGCTTTAACGACCCACCGATTCGGATAAGAAATAAATGCAGAGAGTGTATAAAAGCGCAAGCCGAGCTCTCGCGGCAAGGGCTGCAAAGTGCATTTGCGCGCGGAAGACGGAGGTAAGGGAGATTCCGATGTTTTACCGTATTGCACCTGCGCGGATCGTGACTATCGTGTTAAAGGCGCGGCTATGATCTCAAACGGGGATTTTTGTATTCACAATTTCCATATTTACACCGCTTGCCGCTGTGTCTCGAAACCAATGCTGAATCGAATAAAAGATGGAGCGCGTGCGTTTTATCTTGAGCGGATCAACCGATAAGCGATAAAAGCCGACGGCGCAACCTCCGCGTGTAATTGAATTTTGTTTTGTAAAAGTACGCGAAAAGTCGCTGATCGATTTCAAGGTTATGCGTATATATTTTCTTTTTTTTTCGAAAAGGTGTTGAAATTGGTGGGTTTCTTCATTGGACAAAAAATCTCCTATGCATAGGTGGAAATAATTTTCAATATTTATACGGCCAATATCACTTTGTAATATCATCGAGCCGAGGGAGTTGAAACAGGCGTTATCTTCAGCTGCTCGGCACCTTTTTGCTATATCAAACCGTATAAGGTGCAATTTATTCTGTCAAGAACTTAATTAAACTTATATAAAATATTGCGTGTACCTTTGCTTCCCACCCACGAGAAAGAGAGAGAGAAAAGGGAAAAAAGAGAGAACCCCGCAGACGCGGAAAAGAAAAGGGAAAGAAAGGGTGGCGGCGCGCTTTTATTTAACGACCTGCGCTATCTTCGACTTCCGTGACGGGAAAAAGCTGGGAAAAAGGTGAAATCGAGAGCGGATAAAAAACAGTATCGCATCCCCGGTGGGATTCCGTTGCTTTAATAAAATCACATCGGCTGCCCTTCTCTCTCATCTCTCTGTAAAATAAAATAGCCGAAAGAAAGAAAGGGAACGCGATTATCTCGCAACGACGATAACCGAGTCCCTTTCTTATCGCGGAAGCGCCCTGCTTTTTCTGGTGCGCGCGCGCACGGAAAAATGAAGGGGAGGAAAGCTTGCTCTTTTGGATTTCGAGAAAATCCCCCGGTGGATCAAAGCGGATCGGCTCCAGCTGCGATAAACGCGAAATAAAGTACGCTGCGTGCGCAGCTACGCGGAAACTATATTCCGAGCCCGCGCTAAACAGACTGTACTGCCGGTCCTGTTCCTGCCTACTGTTTAGTCTTTTTTTTTGTAAAGTACTTTGCGGAAAAGTTTTCGCTGGAAATGACTGATAATTATGAGAACTTTATACGAGTACAATTGCTGTAACTCGTACACGAGTGTAAGTTGTTTAAAAAAAGGGTTTTCTGCCAATTTTTTTTTTTTACGGGACTTCTACAAATTGTAATTAAAAGTTAAGTATTTTATGAGTTTTTATGGACACACAAAATTAGAGATAATATTTAATTTGGACTTTTTAAATTGCAGAAAGTAAAATAGCTTTAGAGAAAGTATGAAAAATTTATAAACTCTTACAAGGCAAGGAAGGATTTAAAGTAAAAATGAAAATTCAAGGCGAGCGCATAAATATGGGTGCTTGGCAAAGTGCACAAACGCTAAAGAACAGGCAGAAAAAAGGGGGGAAAAAAACCACACTGAAATTCAGCCGCGAAAGGTAAAGCGAAAGCCTCGACTTGCGCACGTTGGCATTAAAAATTCGTTGTCAAGTACGAGGAAGTCGTTAGGCCGAGTACTGAAGAGCGGATAGCGCTCGAGAAACATTTAAACATGTTAAAGTGCGTAGTCTCCATTTTTAAATATGTATCGGTAGTATAATTAGATTTGGAATTCGCGTGAGACGCATTAAAATTAATGAGCAATAAAAACGGAGTTATTTGTCAGACTCATTCGAAAGGCAGCACAGATTTAGAAATAATTTTTCTTTTTATATTTTACTTGTATATTCATAATATTTATTTGCCTTTTTTACAGTTTGGCAGGTTGGTAAGTTGGGTTATTTTGTTAATTTGAAGCACTCTTATAAAGAGGCATATTAGTCGGACCATATGGAACATTGGATTTATACTACTTGATTGATGTTATAAGGAGATTATATTCTATAAAGTTATAAGGAGATTATATTCACTTCATACCTTACAGATTAGAAAAGCTTGATGAAGTTATAATTTTCTGCAACTTACCTATAACAGATAAAGAGAAAACGAATTAATACAATTATAACTATATATTAGAAGCAGTTAAAATATATTAATAGAATAATTATAAATGTAAAAACATTATCTCGCGCTGAAAAATTTTCCAATCAAGTCCGCTCCAGTATCTAAAATCGCCTAATTACCCATTAGCAAAAGGGACATCCTCATTATCATTTAACCCCAGCCATAATTACACCACGCTCCCAGATAATAAAACAGCCGGAAGAAATTCCCATCGCCGTTTAAAGGGCACACAAACCGGCCGCAGTAGCACCCCTATCTCTTTGTTTTACGACTGCAGTGCTTTAATAAATTTAAATAGATACAATCCCCGGCACGCGCGTGTTTATTCCGCGGCGATTTAAACGTTAAAATCGCGCCGTCCGACAAAAAAAAAAGGTAGTAAGGACCGGGCGCCTTGCAAGTAATTTACAGCGGCTGAATCAAACGTGGCCGGCGCGTAATTGTATTTGTCCAGCGCGCCGCAACGCCGCTCAGGGAAATTGCCTTCTCTCTATGCCGGCGTTCTGTACGCACGCGCCTCCGCTGCGGAATAACTGATGGTATTACGGGCCTGCCTCTCGATGTGATAACGTTTGTTTTCTGCCCTCTGCCTCGGACGACCTGCAATGCAGCAGTCTAAGGCGAACGGAGGTAGACTGCGGCTGATAATTTTCGGCTTATTGCTTGTCGATGATTTCGGCAATTATTGGATGCCGCTGATTTTGGAGATTGAAATTTTAGTCGCGGGTTAGTCGTTCCAATAGATTTTGAAGGGATTTATTACTTTATTACATTAAAAATATTTATTGTTATTTAAATGCATTTTATTAACGACCTTTGGCCCAACGTTGAATAAAAAGAATTCGCTTTTTATAAAACGGAGTTGGACCTATTTAAATAAACTTTATAAAAAAGAAATGGTTCTGAGACTTTTTTTTAAATAATGACTACATTTCACAATAAAAACTTGTTATATGAATATTCCAAAATTTAATTGAAAAGCAGTTACTAATTTTAATCTAACTAGACCCAATTTATAGATATTACCGCTGAAGGATGAATGTGTATTTTTTCAGTAGCTATATCGTAAGATTGATCAGACACGTATAATTATTTCTAACGAATTCCATTTCAGCTTCTTCACTTAATTATATTATTTCTACAATCTCCAGGCCAGGCTCTCATCCTGTTTTTCCTGTTCCTCAAGTGTTCCAACGTTATTTTCGCTCAATTAGGGGCACGTCGATCCAAGTACAGAGAAAAAAAGGAAGCCGGCGGAGAAGGCAATCGAGTCTCACATAACCCTGGCATCTCAGGGGCGAAATGAGCTCGTCGCGCATGAAAACTAATAAATTGGCTTAGCCTGGGGGGGCTCGGCTAGCTCGCCTTTAAAATTCATAAAACTGCATTAACCCTCGCGGCTAAAGCGGAGAAAACAAGAGATAACGCGCCGAGGTAAAAAGGTTCAAAGAGCCGCGGAGAGAAAAAGTTGGACGTGAAAAGGAAAGAAAGGAAAGGAAAGCAGCGCGAGTGTATACACACGTCCACAAAGGAGGAGGGACGAAGGAAGGACCTAAGAAAGAAGAAGAAGAAGAAGAAGGTCTTAGTGGAAAGTCCGCCTGCGTATAGTCGCGTTTCCTGAGTGCAAACATATTTCTTCGGGGTGTCTGCTATGCCGCGCGCTCTTTCTCTCGCGGTAAAAAGGAAACTTATATACCTACGTCCCTCGTAAAAGTGTTTCAGTATTTTAGACTTAGAAGAGAGATGGAGAAAGTCAGGTGCATAAACACGCACACAGAGAGAGAGAGAGAGAGAGAGAGAGAGAGCCGGCTGCGCGCGGCGCTGCTCTTACGGGACTGTCTCTGCATTTTCATCTCAGGGGGGATACGACGGCCCGGGATATAGACAAGGAGTCTTTCACTTTGCATAAACATTGGCGCGCAAAACTCCGGAAAAACTCCCGGGGCTTTTCGCCCGGCGATGATGCGCAAGGAAGAGGCGAAATTGACACCGAGAGCGTCGAGGCCCAGGCCTAAGGAAACTTTTTTTATTCACCGGGATTCTCGACACCTTTGCGGCTGGATTTGTTTTTCTAATGTTGATTCCGCAGACTTTAGTTTTTTAGCTTCTTCGAAGGTTAATAGATTTTGTTTCTTAACTTTTTTAAAAACTGCAATTTTAAAAGTTATGTAGAAGTAATTTAACGTTTATACGTGTAAGTTTATTTTACAAAATTGTTTTGACAATTTGCGCAATAAAAAACTCCGCAATTAGCGGCTCAATAAAATTTATGCGGGGTGAAGCCTCTTCGTTGTAATGAATTAACTTGTAATAAAGCCCATAATTAGCTCATTCATTCCAAATATAAATTCCAAATAAGCTCAGAGATTTATAATTACGAAATTTAAGTTATATCACTAATTTACAGAGAGCACAATAAAAGCGTAAATTATTAATAGTCCCGTAAATTAGTCGAAACCAGGCAAATATTAAGCCCACCTACCGAAATCCATTCGAAATAGGAAAATTTACAGAATCCGCCTAATATAAAAAGCTCAAAAATAAGCTCAGAATATTTACAACCCGGAGAGAGCAAAGAACTGGGAAAGCATCTTTCGCGAATAAATCTATCCCGACAAGCAGAGATTCGAAAGTCCGCGTGTGCTATATCTTGCGCTCGATTCAAAAGGCGATAAAAAATTGACATCTCCATCGAGAGAGCTCGGAAGCAGGGGGAAAGGGGGGGGGGCGGTCCTTTGAGAAACAAAAGGAGGAACAGATGTCGGCGCAAGTTTCGAGGATGCCCGGGATCGGAGCATTAAAGCCGAGCAAGATCAATGCCCCGGGACACGAAGTTTACGCCTTTGCGCGCGGCTTCTGCGATATAAATTTCCCGGCTTTGTCTCCTCTCTCTCTGTGTACATCCGCCGACAGCTAAAGACGCCGGGAATGATTTTCGAAAGCCCCGATATTGTCTCCCCCCTCCGGCACCGCCTGCGCCCCTTTTCGTCGCGGATTCTTCCTTTATTATCGGTATTTATGGAAGGTGGAAATCGAGTTTCAGCGGCGGCGAGTTGAATTACTCGCGGAAACTGACGATCGTTTGGCTCTTCCTTGCTTTTTTACAGCGTGATTCACGAGCGCCCGGCCATGTATGACTTTTTCCCCCGAGTTTTATGGTTAAAAGTTGTATTGCAGAGAGAGAGAGAGTAGCGGTTGCCTGGCAGCAAGAATGTGAGCCGCGCGCCTCGCGAGCTTTTAATGCTGAAATTTTACAATGCCGGGGAGGATTGACTTTGATAGGGATCGAAAGCTGGATTTCCGCTGCTTGAAAGACGGCGGTTTCTTTCGCTCGAGGATCTGTAAATTCTGGCAACTTTCAGCCGGTAACGCTCAAATTAAATAAGGGATTTCCTGGCTTTTAAGGGATTTTTATCAGGAAAACTCGTCTTTGTCAACAAAACATATACAAAATATTTATGGTCCAATATTTTTGTTTGCCTTTTCATGATTATCAATAAATATGGCTCTTCATGATTAGTATACAATTATTAATCGTACTAACTACTCAATAAATTGAAAAACTTTTGTAAATATCACACATTTTCGTGCCAATCTTTACCTGTGCAAAAAGAGGGAACATAAAGCGAAAATGAAACAGTAATTGTTCGTATTCAAGCTTACTTTTTGACTGAATTGTCAAAGCGAAATTGGATTTTATTTTTACTTACACTGTTTACATGATACCACAAGCGTTTAATATATGTAATTACCGTAATAAATTCGGCGGGCATTAAAACTTGTTCGCGTGTTACAATTGAATTGCTAAATGCGTTATTAAATCAGAGTTGCCACTGCGGTTACGGCAACTGTCTGCGAGGCCGCATCGAAAACGCGGCGACTGCTAAAACTTGCTCCGATTCACTTTATTTCGGTTATAATCCACCGAGTCAGCTTTTCCTCACCGAATTTTTATCCTTGCTTGCGGAATTTTTCATGATTCCCAGTTGATCCAGAAAATCAATTCTTTATTTTCTTGAAAGAAAAAGAGTTTGAAACTTTCAGTATTAGTACTTGACGAATATTAGTATTTTATATATTTAACTATTTCAAACATTTAATACTGTTAATTAAAAAGAATGTATCACGACTCAATCAGTAATTAATCCCTTTGAACCACATTATGTAATTCATCTCCGAAGCGTTTATAGATTGTTTCATTTCGAACGAAAAGCCGCAAACATCATGCATATTAAGACACATTTTGTCGAGTTGCTCGGCAATATACTAATTCGTATCGATTCGCGAGCAGCGGGGAAAAGCCTCTTGCAGCCTCGATAAATTAAAAAAAATCATTGATCAGGAGTTACTTCAATCAATTTTTAATCAACAGCTAAAATGAATTTTAATTAATGGCATGAATATGGATTCGAGGCGCGCAGGTCCCTGCGTATTTATTTACTTTTCAATAATAAAATGTTCAATCTGCCTATACGCAGAGAGAGAGAAAAAGGAGAAATTTATCGGCATTTATATTCGTCGGGCGGGGGTTTACTCCTCCCTGTTTTTTTTTTATTAACTTTTGTCACGCAAAACCAGTTTCGATAGAAAAAAAGGGTAAAGGGGGGAATTCTTCAATTAATCACGCAACGAGAAAACGCTTTATCGACTCGATTTTCATGCTCGTCATTCGATATCTCTCTTTTTTCCGGCGCGCTCGTTCTCCTCTTCTTCTTCCTCTCTCGTTTTATTTAGCTTGAAAAACTAAACCTTTTGAATTGCATGAAAAAAATCCACTTCCGCTTTCAGAAAGCGGCCTGGGAGCTTTTGGGTTACGATTGGTATCGGAGGATTTCGATGGGGGCCGAGGGTACGGGAGGCGATACCAGGTGAAATAGTTTCCTTTTTTCCCCCGTAATACGTGCTTTGAGACTTCGGCTCAAATCGATAGACGAAGGTGTGCCGGAAAATGATCTGTGAAATTTTCATTATTTTCGCGAACGCTGCAATTTACAAGCATTCGATTAAATTGTTAATAAGCAACTTTATTTACGTTTGGATATTGCTTTTGTCAATTATTTATATTAATTGAAAAATAATTTGATGCAAGCAATTTAGTTACAAATTAAGGCTATTACCAATGTGTATTTCTTTTGTAGTTTAAATAATAGAAAATTGAAGTAAATTGAAGGTATATGAATAAATATGCAAAAGAATTTCTCATTTCCACATCTTTATTGCATCGGCTTTTTTGATAAGCTAACGAATTTCAAAAATAACCAAAAGAACTACGATCCTACAATTTAGGAACCCGAACCATATAATAGGATTCGTAAAGTGCCAAATTGAAAAACGAGGACCATCAAAAGTACAGTATATTTGTCAAAGATCAAACCATAATACATCCGCACACAGCTCAGAGGCGCGAATCCCCCGGCGGAATTGCTTGTAAAAAAAAAGAGGAGAAGCTGGAGAGAACACAGGGGAGCGGCCGACAGCGCCTACTCGCACACAGTCGTACTTGAGCGCATCCTCCGGGGCAGAGCGCGGGCAGTACAGGTCCGCGCACACGCGCCCATTGAATTACGACAGTTCATGCGAAATATTCGAATCCAACGGGCGCCGGCGGGCCGCGGTCGTTTGTTTTACGTGCCCGGCCTGTGCGTCCCTTCCATCTCGGGCGTACCACCTCGAGCCCACTTTCGGTTCCGTTCCGCGTTCCGTTTCGTCCAGCGCGTCGTTCGTAACTCGATCCTAGAGGGAATACCGCACCCCCGCAGAAACGGAAATCGAGGACTAACGGTCGAGAGGGAAGGAGGCGCCGCGTTTGAGGAGAGATTACGAATGGCCGATGCGATTTTCATTTCGGTGATTTCGGGAAGTTGGATAAAAGTCCGGTAACGAGTCGATAATTATTGAATGTAGTATTTAAATTATTATTACAGATCTAAGAAAAAAATATTTATTATTTTATAAAAGTAAAAAAACGAACATTCTGAAATGAATTTATAAGATACATTAATCAAAAACTTATGTACAGATCTCATAATTGATGAGACACCCATTATTTTATTCAGAAACTCCGCCCGAAATTTTGCGATCCACCGACTTCCAAAGTCACAAATCCAGTTTTTCCATTAAAACAGCTGAACTTGACCTTGCCATCTTGATAAACGATCCGCAAGTCGGCTTTCGGCGTCAGGCAATTTTTCTCACTTTCCATTCCGACGGTTCTCAAGGTAACTGACAGACGCGATTAAAATCCACCTGGAAGAGGAAGACGCGCATTATTTATGCGCTCGGCTCTGTTTTCAAAGCCCTCGTGGCGGAATCTCGCGCTGCCGTGGATCGGGCGATTTCTCGGGGGAATCGACTGCCTTTAAATAAAAAATATATAATCTAATTGCGCTAATTGGGAAACTGCAGGCGCACAACGAAGCTTGTTTTTGAGCTGACGCTTTTGTAAATAAAGTCGCTTTTTCCAAAGAGAGGAGAGAGAGAGTCAACGTCGCGGAAAAGCAGAAGTGCCTTGTTTGCCGATCCGATTTGATATTTTCCATTTTGTTTGTGTACACGAAATTCTGCTGCCATGTAGTTATCAAGATTTATATTGGTTCAAGGGCAGTTCAAAGTAAAAGGCGTGGCGCTGCTCTGCTTTTTAAAGCAGCTCTTGTTGAAAAAAAACTTTGTTTTTCGATTGGAGCTTTAAAAGTTTCTTGAAATTTGTGAAACGAAAAGAAAATTTATGAAGATTTTATTAAGTAATAGCGAAAAAAGTTTTATAAGGAAGTTTAAATTTTCAAAGTTTCATATAATTACGTGAACTTTTGAATTTTAAATAATGGATGAAAAAGTATGACTTTTATGAAATATAGTAATCAATTAAAACAAGTTAAAACAGTTTTACATTTTTGTCATTGATTTCTTATACACAATTCGGGGCTTTATTTTTTATAAAATTATTTAATTTTTCAATTATTATGTGAACAACATTTTCCTCGAAAATATTCAGTATTCTAAACTACCTTCCTCTCAAAAAAAGCCTATAAAATAGAGATAAAATATTTAACAATCGAACGAAGAAAAGATCCCCTTCATAACCTCCAATAATAAAGACATTTGCGGTTTCCGCTCAGTTTATCATGCATCCATCAGCAATAAAAATTCCTCACATTCGTCTGAAAACGTTCACTTAAATACCTCGGAGCAAGGAGCGCGCGAGCGAACATATCGCATCTTCGATTCCGCAGGCATCGATCGCCTCTCCTCCGCCTCCTCCCCCCAAAGGGAGCGCCACGCAGGAATCGGTGAAAGGGATATCGCTCGAAAGCGTTTGGCATTCCGCTGAAAGAGACACGACAGGGCGGTCCTTTTTGCATTTTTCATGCTCAAAAATCTCAAAGCCCCCGGCGGCGGAGCTTCGCTTTTCAGGGATTCCAGGATATGTGAGCGAGCGGAGCTTCTTAAGCTTTGAGGGAGGGGGATTTCGACCTAATTGCACGGGATTCACTGTCTCGACGAGAGAGCTTCAATAGGACTCGAGTGCCTTTAATGTATTTCATGTATTTAGTTTTTTTTTGGGAGAGTACACAGGTTAATTACAAATATATTTTGTTCTCTGTTTCTTTTTATAGTGCAAATAAATGAGTCAGAAACCCTTTCAAATAAAATAAATTAAAAAGGTAAATATTACAAGGGTATATAAATACTAGCAAATTTAGTGTTTATTTAATGTTTAAAAAATTTGTAAATCTAATTTTAATCAATACAAAATAAAATTTTTATGGCAGTTTTTAGAAAAAACCGCATGTGATGAGTTGTCAAATTTTATCGCATTTTGTAAATGAAAACTAAAAGTTAAATTAATGACTTTTATAATACTTTTTTGCGATAAAAGCATTTTTATTGTATTCAAAAAGTTTTATTTAAAGAAGCAAATTGATTTTCCGGATGAAATTTAAATTTGACAAATGAATACGTTTGCTTCAAATCCATCCTATTAAAGAAAAAGTTTCGACAAAACTTTCATCCCTATAAACTTTTACAAAGTAATACTCGTCTCTCTAAAGTTAAAAGTCTTATCTTTAGTCTGAAAATTTCCATTCACTCTTAAAATAAACTACATTTTCACCGCCATTAATTTCTCCGCCGCTTGAAAAGGGCAGTGCACTCGATTCGTCGGAATCCGCTACTAACGAAGTAATAATCCAGTTCGTCTCAAATTTTTAACCCAGTTAAGCCAGGATTTGGCTCTCGACGTACTTTCCCGAATTAACATTGGCGATAAGTGACGCATGAAAAGATGAAGTGCCAGCTCAAAAATAAATGCCGCCACCGGAAAAATTTTTCCCGGATTCTTAAAGGAGGAAGGAGTCATAAAGTGCTATATACATCGCAATCGGAGTGCGGAAGAGAAGCAGCGCGCTGATGCTGCAAGTAAGGGCTTTAAGGGCGCGTATAAGAACTTTGCCGATCTGCGGTTTAACTGTGCCATTAAATGCTTTTATATTTCGTACCTTTCTCGAAGCTTTTTTTTGCCCTCAGCCTTTCTCTCCCTCAAACGAAAAAAATCATCGAGATGAGATCGTCCCCGCGGATTTTGCCACCAGATCATTTTTATAGGCGGGACGAGAGTATTTTTTAAGAATTTCCCGAGCAACGGAAGTGCCCGAGAATTGAGAGGGAGCTTTTCTTTTATAGCGAAATTGAATTCTGCTCTGTTTTAATCACACCCATAAAGTAGAATATTTTGAAAATCAACATTCCATACAAGTTTCTTGCAGTTCATCACCCGCATTGGAATTGAAAAAATGAAAGTCAAAATTTGTCTGAATTTAATTGGAGTGGACTATTAAGTTTTCCTGGAAAATTGAATATTAACACGTGGAGATTTTTATTGGAATAAAATTTGCAAAAAATTTTTCGTAAATGTAAATTTAATTGAAAAAATAAAAGTCGAAATTTTTATGCATATATTTTAAATTTATTAAATTTTGAAGAAGAACTGAATTAAAAAGATTTTTAGAATAAAAGTAAAAAACCAAAATTCGAAGATGTAAATTTACGATTGTATGTACGAAAAGGAATATTTATAAAGAGATTTAGATCGACACTTTTTCAATTTCAACCTTATTATGCCAAATGTATCATTGTCTCAGTTGGAATTACATTTTCAAATTACTGTTTTATTTTTTTCCATGTTCTTTAGTTATTGAAATCGCGCGAATATTAAAAATAATAAAGCATTCGAAACTTTTTATTGGGACAGTCGGTATTCTGTAGTACAAGCAAACTTTTTTAGCACTGCAGACATATTTTTTTTACTGTATAATAAAATTTTATATATTCTGCATGTCAGTATTGAAGTTGTTTCAATTTACAAGAGTTTATGACACTTTTTATACGTATTTTCTCGGAGATCACATTCTGGTCGGTGCGCTCACTAAATTAAATATTTATTTGAGATTTTTGCAAAAATACTTTGCAAATATTCTATAATTAAAGATTATTTTACGAAATATATTGTTACAGATTAAATTTCGAGAGATTTTTTATGAATTTATTGAGAATTATTCATTTAATAGCGCTAGAATTTATAGGATATTAGCAACATTTCTTTTTTACATATAGTAACCGAAGTTTACACCAGTTAAATTACATCATAAATAATGTTTAGTCTTCAATATTAATTTTGATTGGAATTGGATCACTTTAAGAATTCAAGAAGAAAAAATTATTTTGAATATAGGAACAGTTTCAGAATAATTTTGCACTATAACTATTCTTCTATAATTACAATTCGAGAACAAAAGTATGAAGTATTTTTTGAAAAGAGAAAAATTTTTTATAAACATATTTTCACAAAACATTTCGGCGGAAAAACATGTTATTATTATTACTATATTATTCAAAACGCAAATTTTCGAAGCAAAACATTTCCAATTAATTAATTCGAGCGTGCAAGTAAAACACTTTTTACTATCTCCAAGCAAACCATAGAAGCAGCAGCCGCACGTTCGAACCCACACTCAAAGAACAAATTCTCGGCGCAATCACGGGGCGCAATATATGAAATGGATCTCGCGTTTGGTTCATACCAGTAATGGCTTCGCATCGCGTCGATTTTATTGCCGGTCGTTTGCTGCGCGCTTTTCTTTCTGCCCCCCCCCCCCCTCCACCCACCCGACTAAACCTCCTGTCGCCAATGTTTGGCGCGCGAAAAAATCGTTGCACGGCGCAACTTTTTTTTCTCTTTCTCGCTTCGCGCGTCTGCCTGGCCGTCTGGCCGCTGCTTGTGTCGCGGCTGCGTCTGGGTTTCACGAAATTGGGAGAATTTTTCACGAGGAATTGAATTTAAAAATATTCGGACGTGAGGCGAAATTTTCAGAGAGATTTCGCAGAATTAATTTTGAAAGGAATATTAAAAAAATTTTCTGGGAAATTCTAAATTTGTCTTAAATTTAAGCGTTTTCTCTTGGAGAAGGTTGAAAGAGATTTATTAATATAACAGATGATTTTAGAATTAAATTAAATTAATTCATTATTAAAATGTTTAATAAATGAATATAATTCATTAAAAACATGCATGTTTAAGTATTATTTTAAATAAACTAATGTATTTTGAGTTAATAAAATGAAAATATCTGCTTCTTTTATTCTTTTAATATTTCATATTAATTTTTCGCTGTAACTGTCTGGAATAATAACGAATGAGTGTTGTACAGTTATTTTTTTTTTAAACATCTATTATTTTCGTTGAAAAAATCTTGTTGTATGTTACGTCTGATATATATAAAGTCTTTTAATTTAATTTAATAAATTTAGACTTAACATGTAATAAACTATTGCATATGATTTGTAAAGCTATTACGAATAACATAATTTAATAGCCATTTATAAAAGTAAAAAAAAATGAATTTACTCGTGTAAATACGACATAATATTAATTGAATCATGTAACTTTTCCAAAAGTACTATAGCATTCTTGGCATATGCCGAGCTCGCGGTCGTTGGCGAGTTTGTAACACAGAGAGCCCGAGAGCAAATAGCCAATCTTGCAAAGTTTCAATAATTCGTCTATTTCGATTGAAGCTCCGCGCACGACATAAAGAGAGCAAATTTCAGCTTCCCACCAGTGTCATTTATCCGCATTTCGAGCGGCCCGCTTTGTCAGATCGCGTTTCAAAGGATCAGCGGGCACGCAGTTACATACGTTTACGGAACGTGCCGCAATTCGTTGGCCACCGCGTACGTTTTCCTCATTAATAGCTCATCCCTTTCGCGTGGCGCATTGTTAAGTAACGCGTGCGCGCTTGCGCAGAGGGGGCAACCTCCTTTTTGGTCAGCTGCCGCGAGCACTTTCGTCGGGCCACTTGATCCAATTAGCCCAGGGAATCCGCCGCTGCTCACTTGCTTGTATTTATTTATGACGATTCGATTTATTTGCCCAATTAATCGCGTCTGTTTGTCCACATTTAGCCGCTGCCTTTTTTCTCCTCTAGGATGATTCGGGGCCTCGGCTACAGTACATCGTTGCCAGTTGAAATTTCTGATTTTCTCGGCGCTCTTTTTTTTTTGGTTATTTACTTTACTTTAGCAACGAGTGCGTGGGAGAGGTTGGATTTTATCGGATGGAAAAGAGGATTTACGCGTTTTAGTGGAAATGATAATGGACGATTTCTACTGCGAGAGCGGGATTTAGTTCGAACACAATTGATACTTCGATCGCTTGCTATTGACAATTGTAACGGCTTCTTTAACAATGAGATCGTAAAAGTGATTTACATATGCGGTTGTTAATTTTATTTTTAAACTTTTTTTTTTAAACTTTATCCGCGCGACCGAAGTAATTTTCTCTTGAAATAAAAATATGCGTCATTTTCAATCGGTCTTTATTAAAAACAAAAAGGTTTTTCTAAATATAAAAGCGATGAGCGAAAAAAAAATTGGAACCTCGATAAATGATTTCAATGACTGAAATAAAAGGGATGTAGATAAAGATCGCTTTATTTTGATTATATCAAGAGGCGCGCTAGCGCCTCGAGGCAAGTCTGAGTTTCGAACGAATGACCAGCCTTCGATGGCCGCTACATGCGTGCCTCTTATACTTTAAAATAGGCATTTTAGGTTTTTTAATTACGCGACGAAAGTACGAATTCCCAAAATGATGATAAATTCCGAATTGAACGATTAATCAGTACTAATAATTGATTGAATGTATTTTTATTTAGTTCTGCGGAAGCGAATGTTTCTACGTAAGCTACCACATTTCTCTTGATTAGGCAGCTTTCTCACATTTGCCTATATTGTCAGTGCCTGCTTATTAACATCCTTGAGATGCCTTTGACTTGATACGATCAAAGCCTTCCTACTGTGAGATATTAACGGTACTAATGTATCACACAACCAAAATGTTACTTAAATTGTTAGGATGAACACAATTAATTCTACAATACAGATCTGTTGTTTTAACGAGCTAAGCTTATTGGTTGATTTTAAATTTATATTCAATTCAAACTTATCAAAGAAAATCCAATAAAAATAAATTGCTTCGAATTTCTATACTATATCTCTCCTCCTCCTCCTCCTCCTCCTATGCTCCTGTGCCTCCTATGCTTACAGCCTGATTTTTACATTGAAACATATATTCTAAATTCGCAATTATTTTTTATACATTTTTAAAACGCGTTCAGACACTTTCGGATAGACTGAAGTAACGCTCGCTTTACATATTGTTTTCGCAGTACACTTTATTCAAACGCTGTTACTATACAAAGTGTCCCAAAAAGACCCGAACCCTTAAAGATGTTCTGCTTAATTCAAACAACTTTTTTATCGACTTAATTTTTTTTACTATTATTAAAATGCACTTTGACTGCAGAGAATGATAAACTCGGTTAATTCATGAAGCGTGACTGTCTCTCAAGTTTGTATGAAAAACAAGCCATCTAAATGAGAATGCCTGGGCAGAAAATTTCCAAGCAATTGCGGCCGCTGCAGCGCCCCAGCAAAATAAGTGAATCCAAAACTCAATGATTAAATTTGTTTTGGAAATTTATACGCTTTATAAATTTCATTAAGAAATCAGTGGAAAGCGCCTGCGGTAGCAGGGGGCAGCGAAACATCTCGAGCTAAGATTCATTTAGAGTTGAAATTATCCTTGAGCCTGACTCTCTCTTTCTCTCTTTCTCTTTCGCTCGTTGCTTGTTCTTTCCCTCCTCTTTTTCTAGTCCAGCCAAAACGAGGAAACGATCCTTCAGGAAAGATGAATGGCAGCGGCCTTAATGGTCTTCTGCAATGGAGACTTCCGCAAAGGTTGGCCGACTTCTAAGTGAAAACGCTGAAACGCTCGCCGATCGTTCAAGTCTCGCTCCCTCCTCCTCCTCCTCCACCTCTTCAGAAGAAAGACTGTCTCTGGAACCTGCAAAATATTATTCAAAGTCAGCAACGGTTTAAAGCCGGAGGAAAGCCGAAGCAGTGGGTAACCTTCCAGTCTTGTAAAGCGTGCACAGAAATAGAAATTGACTACAATAGGTTCGCAATGCCAACTTCATTTCAAGTTTTTCATTCATTTGACTTTAAACTCTGGTTTATTAACTTCGGATTGGTATTTCTGACGAACTTTGAAAATTTTAATTATCGAGTTCGATACGAAAAGTTAGGAAAGTTAGCAAAACGGGCAATGGTGGAATTCTAAAAAAAATCTAGAATAATTGCTCGTACATAGAATAAAAAAATTTATATTCCAACACAGTATTATTACATTGTCGCTAATGACTTTTATTCAGACAAAAGAATAAGTAAGGCGTCCACCTAGTTTTCAGGATTTGATCAATCCTTCTCTGCTTTTGAAATAGTTTTAATTATTCACCCACACTATTGCATTATATATACAGAAAACGAAATCGAGTGTTCGACAAAGTAGCGATATGTCCGATCCCCACCGATGATTCTTTTAATTAATACCCTTTTCACAGGAAGTTAGTTATTTTAATGCAAAGGATGTCATCGAGATCTGGTTTCAGTTCTGGCGGTCACGGTGGGCGTTGCCTGTACAGGGTGCTGGACTTGGTTAAGCTCCCTCCCCCCCCCCCCCCCCCCCCCCCCCCC
>UCOL01002772.1:0-23134 GCA_900474335.1 Ormyrus nitidulus | reverse complement strand
CCCCCCCCCTCCCCCCTCCGACTCCCCCGCGATAATTATCCGTGAAGGCCCGCTTTTTGCATATTCATGCGAGGGTGGCCTGGAAAAAGATGATGCCGCGAGGGAGGCGGTGATGAGCCGCTAGTTTGGACGAGGCTCTTTGAGCTTAGCAAAGAATTAGCGGGGAGAGCGAGAAGTTGCTGTTTACGGCGATGGATCTAAATAAAGAGGAAGTTTAGGCTCGTATATTCCTTCGTTTATTCATGCGTAATATATGTTTTAATTGGTGAACGTCGTCGTAAATTAGAAAAATAAATGTGTTAAGTATTAAAATTCAGAAACTTTGATCTTATAGATTCATTATTAGAATATCCTATATATTTCTTAATGTATAATTTATTATTATAATATCCGATTCTTTGCTATACAGTGTTAGTGCAAGTAAAACGTAGTCATTCTAATAAAAAAAAACTATATTTAAATTTCACGATCTTTTAAAATATTATTGTTCATTTTTAATAATAATATGCGATAACAAGGTTGAAAAAAAATTATAGCATTTCATTCGGTGTGTTCGGTCCTCCCCCCAAGAACTCCAGAAAATAACGCTATAAAAGAGAGATTTCCATTAAACGAGGAAATAAAGCAGGCGGCGGATATCAAATTAACTGGGACACAACTCATCATTGCCAGTAAATAGCTTTATAAAGCGCACCTTCTTTTTTTTTTTCTTCAATTTCGCATAATGTCCCGCTCGTAATGGAGGCATAACGCCTGGCCGGCGCGCGCATTTAAATTTTAATATATTTCCCGGAGCCAGAAAATTCATTCGCTTTTCATTCCGACTTTTAAAGGCGCGCGCGGCCCCCTGTATACATATATACATATATACACGCACACACACACATATATATATATATATGTACACAGCGAGTCGATCCAAAACAAATTACTCCCTGCACATACGGATACGCCGGGAAATCTCCTCGGCTCGACTTTTTTCTCGTAAAATGCGGAAAAGAAGGCTTTTCCTCTCTCCCTGTTTCGCTCGTCCCCCCCTCCTTTCTCTCTTTTCTCATCTGCATTTCTGGCGAAGCCGCGCGTGTGCGTGCGCGTCCGTGTGCGCGAGAGCGCTCTCTCTTTTTTTTTTATCCACTTTCTTTATCACTCCTTTTATACATCTGCGCGCGCCTTCCTCTCTATCTCCGCGGCATTATTTACCTCTGCTCTATTATATAAGCTCGCGCGGATAACGCGCGCAGATATATATGCCGAGAGACGAGAGAATATTCCGCGTGTCGTACAGAAGAATCTTGTAAATAAAATTACAAGCCCGTGTAAACGCGCCGTTTTCATTATTTCTTTCTTTCGCGGTAAACAATCGGATGTAAATATCAATATCTGTGCAGACGGTTTTTATTAAATAACAAACACGCGATGAGAAGGAATTTTCAATCAATTATACGTCGACTGACTTCATTGAGACGGTTTCGTAATCCGTTTACGCGCAGCGGTTCAAAAAACGAACGTCTCAATTCCCGAAGCAGCAGCGAACGACAGTCTAAATCTTCTTTTTAATTACAAGAAAATCCTTAGCCCCATTTCCGCTCGAGAAGCACAAAAGAAGCTCGACGCCGAGAAACTATCCCTCGGCGGCGGCGGCTCCTCGGGCATCGAGGCTTCGTCTTAGCATCGGGCGCAGGAGTCTCGGTATTAACCCCCGAGTCCTATTATAAAAGTCATTTCGCCGGGGCGCAGTCGGCGGCGGCGGCAGCAGCCCCTGTCCATCGGCGCCGCGGCAGGGTCGCATTTCAATTTTCGCCCGAGAGATGCAAATTCCTCGCGCTTAGGCTTCCTAGACGTCTGCGGCTCTCTGCCTCTCTCTCTCTCTCTCTCTCCCTCTATCTCCTTCGAGGTCGTTTCGCCTCGATTCATTAGGAAGCCGGGGGTGGTGGCGCTCGGGGATTCCCCTCGGGAGGAGGCTCCCTGCGCTATCTCGCCTCTCTCGCTCTCCTTGCTGCGCCTACTGGCTTGGGCGAGTGGCTTTGAGGCCGGGGCTTCTTACTCGCCGGGAAAATGCTGCTTTTAGCTGAAAATTTATACTTGATTTTGCTCGAAGCCAAAATGCGAATATTGCGGGAAATCTGTTTTGAAGTTCGATGTGGTTCGATGGAAAGAGGTGGAGCAACTGCTAACTTCGAAAGAATATGTATAAGCAGAATACAAGTTCTTTTGCGAAAAAGGAAAGCTGTTTTATAAAAAAAAAATGAAGTCTCTAATAACATTTTATCTTTATGAATAATTAAGTAAACAAGTAACTATAATGGTTAAGTAGTGTGAATATATAATTAAGATCGCCGCCGTGATTTTAAAATAAGTTTATGATTAGACTTTGATTGCTTTCAATGATTAAATCTATAAATATGTTGAAATAACTAGGTGATAAAGTTTTATTACCTTCTGTATAAACACAGTTATTACCTATTGAAATAAGCTTTTAATAGAGTAATAAAACTTTCATAATTATAGGCAACATTCCTATAATTTAGCTAAAGAGGTTACCAAGTAGAACCAGCTATTCTAGAGTACATTATCTCGAATATAAGTACTTAATCCACAAGCAATCCCGAAAATTAAAACAAAATCGATATGATTCAGAACGAAGTTTCGCCAGGTTGAATCTATAAATAAAAAAAAACGCCGAACTTTCCAGATATTAAGCGGATAGTAAGAAGTATTTCTTTATGTCCTCGGGGACGTAGATCGAATTATGGCCTTTTTTATAGCCGGGTTTCGTCCTCCTTTTTTTTTGTTTTTATAAGCCCGGACGTCCGTCGACGCGGAAAGCGTGGGGTCAAGAAGAGTCGTAAATAAGTTTTTTATGTGGGGGATACACACTTACATTTTTTCTTTTTTTTTTTTTTAAGATCGCGAAGTTTAACAAGAGCCTTAAGAGATTGGCGCCGGGAACAGTTTGGCGAGGCGATATTGTAAAAATATTATAATAAGCCTTCATAAAACTTTACTCGGCCGTAATAGTTTCAAAATACAGTCGTTTAGAATTTTGCAAAATTGTAAAAGAAAGTTGGGAGGAAGGTTTTCTGAAAGTTTTTAGACGACTTTGCGAAAGAATATCAATAGTCGGAAAATTAAAGAATAATAGTCGTTTTAAGAAACTGCAATTGTTTATTTTAAAAAAGTGACAATAGTTATATTTCAAAGGACAATTTATTTTTATACATCAAGTGTTTAAAATAATTTTGTGTAATAATTGAGAGTTTAGTCAGTATTCATGTAAACTTTTGTTATCAAATAAAACTTTCAGCACACGATGAAGACACAAAGTGTTGAACGTCTTTTGATTATTTACTAACATATTTGACTCATTAATATCGTCAACATAAGCCTTTTAAATAAGTATAAATATTAAGTGTTCATGTTGAAGTCGAATAAATGGCGATAACCATTTAGCAGACAAATTAATTAAAAATTTATATGTAAACATTATTAATGCATTTCATTTTATACATTTTCTCCGAAATTGAACAAGAATCTCCATCGATATTCAAATGTTCCTAAAGATAAGATTCAAACGCGACAATTCAATGAGAGGGAGGAGAGTTCAAGCAAGGTCAGCGGGTCATTTTCTGGCAAGTAAATAATGCGAAAAAGAATGGAAGTGGACGACGACGGACGCAGCCGGCAGGGGGGAGGGGGGTGGCAGTACTATGACCCCGAACGCACACGTGCACTCGATCGCACGTATTTGGATGCAGCGCGGCGTTTTGAGCTTTGAACTATTACCAGTCTGGCATGCTTGGCTTTATGCGCATTTAAATATTTACGTGTCGCATCCGCGTCGTCGTGTTTTAATTAATGCATCTGTGATTTTGGAAAATTAACAAAAAATTTGTATGTACATATAAATTATTGGAAGAATCATAATTTGAAAGTTCTGATGTGAACAGTTGTGTTGTAAAACAAAGATTGAAGCATTGTATTATATTGTACCTACATATCCACGTACATTTTGTACTACTACTCTATAAGCTTGAAGCTTAAACCAGCCTTTATGCTTCCATATTTTTCCGATTGAACAAGCAAACATGCATTAGAGAGTTCTCGCGATTCGCTTAATTTTACACAACGGAACGTATAAATCAAAAACGAAATTTCGCCTGCCTGGCATACAAACTACTCGAATTCTGTCGAATAATCCGAAATGATCAAAAGTCAAAAACCAAACAGCCAGTCTTAATAAACAGCTAAGCGTTCCATTCCAGCAAGGCCTGATAGCGGCGGCAAACATATTTCCATTAATATTACAGTCCAAACAAGCGCGCGGAGCAATACGCAAACAGCGCAACAATCGATCTAAGTGCGCGCGCGGCTTCAAACTAAAAGCGGCCCGGCGCGCGCACTTGGCTAATTTATATACTTGCAGCGGCGTAGCCGAGGAAGGCTTTTGAAATGCGGAATCCGGCTCGCGGCAGGAAAATAGAGGGGACGAATCTAGTTGTATCGACCGTCGCGTCATAAAATTCAGCTTATGACTTGGACGCTGTCCAGTGACTGGTGTATTAGCCGTCGCATTACCGGGCAAATAAAACTCCGGCCGGACGCTTAGCTCTGGAGAGGCTTACTGATGCTGCCACTGCCGCCGCTGCTGCTGCTGCAGCTGGCAAAGGAGATTCGATAAGAGGGGACGGGATTTCAAATTTTGAACTTTTTTGCGAAATAGTGAAAAGGGGTTTTGGAATGAATAATGATAGGTACATGAAAAGTTTATATTTTACTGAATATAAGAGAGTCTAAAATGTGCAATTATTTAAATCGTGATAAATCAATTTTATGGTTTGATTATTTACATCACAGGATTGCGATAATCAATTTATTCTTCGTAATTGTATGCTTATTTTTTTATTTTTATCTGGAGAAAAATAAATAATGAGGTTTCGGATTTTTAATCTACGATTTTATTCCTATATTCAGTCCATACTGCACCTTAAACGTTTTAATGCAAATTAAGAATCAGTCTCAAACCGATGTGTAAAAAACCAACAATGTAGTAAAAATGTAAATATTGATTTTTATTTACAGAAATTTTGTGATACATGTTTTGATTCAATTTTGACAAAAAAATTAATTTATAAAGTTACAAAATTAATCGAAGTGTCATTACTGTAATGAAAATTGTCGCAGCTTAAATTCTTTAGTTTCCTTGAATGATGCGATATGATACAGAAGCTGTACGATATTTGTAAAAATTCATATCAGAATTAAGAAATCAGTGACGAATCCACCTTTCTTAAAAATGGTGCAAGTAATTTTTGACAATCAACTTTTAAACTTCCGATAAACGGTATCTGTACGATACGTACGTGATCGAAGTACTGCGATTAATTTTCACGAAGATTTTATAACAAGCCCGTGCGAAATGGCCGCTCCAATTGCAAGGATGATACAGTGAGGTTCGGAGGTTCTTTTTCGGAAAAAATGACTTGGACACCGGCAAATCATACGGCGTACTGCTCGCAGAATCCGGCACTAATTACTTGTCAGCCGCACGTTTTGGCCTATGTATCTTTGATTACTCAAATATTGGGCCATTCCTTGGACGATCAATTTAGTGATTTGAGAAAGCTTGGAGGTCAAAACCAGTACCAGCAGAGTAATCAGTATGACTTTATTATCGTTGGAGGTGGAGCCGCTGGATGTGTTTTAGCCAATCGTTTAAGTGAGGTTACGGACTGGAAGGTATGTTTTTAGTTTCTATTTTCAATTATTATTCTTTAAATAAAATTTTGGTTTTATTTTGATTTTTTTTAATTATTTCTATTAGCTTTCGTTTTCGGGTAATAAAAAGAAAGGGCATTGTAACTTGAATTCCAACAATTTTTCGTGAAATTGTCAATTTTTATCTTGTTTTGAAACGGATTTTTGTCCTTTACATCAGAAATTGCAAAATCTAGGAATTCTATCAATTAATCATCAGTATTTATCAAGCGCAACCCCAATAAACATCCACTCAAGATCTAAAAGCTAATTCTGCACCTTAGATACTGCTGCTAGAGGCAGGCGAAGAGGAGCCGGCCGTGGCGAACATTCCGGGCATGTGTCGTATGCTAAAGTACAGCAGCGTCGACTACGCGTACCAAACGCAGCCGCAGCCAATAGTGGGCGGACGTCCCGGGGAGACGCGCTCGGACTACTGGCCGAGGGGCAAAGTCATGGGTGGCAGCAGCACTATAAACACCATGTGGTACGTGCGCGGCAGCAGGCACGACTACGACAAATGGGCCGCTCTTGGGAACCCAGGCTGGGCCTGGAACGATGTCTTGCCGTACTTCAAGAAGTCGGAGGATTGCCGCTCGGCTGAAGTAAGTTAAAGTTCGGAGAATTAAGTAGATAAAATTTACTTGATTATATACTAATGATTTTTGTATAGATTCTCTCAAGATATCCAGGAAGTCACGGAGTTGGTGGGTATTTAATTGTGGATCGGTTTGCTCATTATGATAGCAATAGTCAGACGCTTCTTGATGCTTGGAAAGAATTGGGATTCAATGAAATTGACTATAATTCTGGCATGGAGCATCTGGGAACTGCAAGGATTCAGTTTAATACTGAACATGGAGCTCATCATACTGCTAACGGAGCTTATATTAGACCTATTCGTGGCAGAAGGAAGAACTTAACAATTAAAACCAAATGCGAGGTTATCCAAATTCTTATTAATCCACAGACTAAAGAGGCCGTTGGCGTTGAATACGTGGATTACAATACGAATACAATTCAAGTAAAGTGGATATTCTGACATAAATAATTGACATAATACCGGAGTTTGAAGTTACTAATATTTATATTTCACTTTAGCAAGTTTTCGCGGCCAAAGAAGTTATAATAGCGGGAGGCGCCATTGAATCTCCAAAATTGCTGATGTTGTCAGGCATTGGTCCAGCCCATCATCTGCGAGAAGCTCAGATTCCTGTCATCCAGGATCTGTCGGTAGGTTACAATCTACAGGACCACCCAATGGTCTATCCGATTCACTTCCGGACGCACGAAAACGTAACGAGATACAAAGACGTTGAGGAGATGCAAAACGATTTGATGTACTGGTTGAGTTGTCGCGAGGGTCCGCTCGCAGCTTTAGGTATCATGGATACTGTTACTTATTATCAGACGCGACAGGAAAGAATGCAGGGCGTTCCGGATATCCACTTTGGATTCACAGGCTTTGTAACCGAGGTCACCGATAAGTGGAACTTCCATTACGTACCAATGTCGTACTACAATGAGATTCGGATGAGTACGACGCTGTTGAACTGTAAGAGTCGAGGAATTATCAAATTGAATATCAGTGATCCTTACGGTCACCCGCTGATCTACCCCAATTACTTAGCTGATAGACACGATTTGCGAGTATTGATAGAAGGCGTTCAAATGGCCATAAGAATTGCCAATACTAGGAGTTTTCGAGAACGTGGATTAATACGCATCGAAAAACATGGTACGTATTATCTTATAAAATTCTCTATTTCATTATAAAAATTTAATAACCGAAGAACATCATATTTAAATATCCACAGAGGAAGGTTGCGAGCATTATCGGCTCGATAGTGTAGAGTACTACGTATGCGTAGCTCATCGCTACGCCACCACTGCTTTCCATCCATCGGGAACTTGTAAAATGGGCCCACAAACTGATCGTTCAGCTGTTGTCGATCCAAGACTCAGAGTTCACGGAATGAAACGTTTGCGAGTGGCCGATTCGTCGATAATGCCAAAACTAATCCGGGGCAATACCTACGCACCTACGATAATGATTGCCGAAAAAGCTAGCGACATGATTAAAGAAGAGTGGTTAGGTTTCATTCCGTCGTCTCCTACAGCGTACGCTCAAGCAACGTATCAGCAGCCACCGATCCAACAACAACAACATCAGCAATGTCAAGAACATCAGAGCCTGCCGCAAATATTTTCTTCTGTGGGAAATAGATTACCTCAATGGGTCGTAGACGTAACTGGTCGCGCTATGGAAATGGGTGGGATTTAGTGAAAAAAAAAATAGATCTTTTACGAAGTGTTCTGAGGCGAATAAATTAAAAATTCTAGTTGTAGCATTCTAAAGCCAGTGTGAAAAATAATGTACGTAATTTAAAATCAATTATTTTAATTGATACAATTTTAATTTAAAATATAGTTGTATATTATCAGTATGAATTCTTGAAAATACTTTTGTAAAATAAAGAATCTTTTTAAGTTTGATTTTCATTCTCTCATTATATTATTTCATTATCTGACATTATTCATTGCTCCTGAGAGTCGTGACGCAAGTCAATATTTTGATAAAGTGTACGTGAGATATTCAACTTAATGAAATATTAAATAATATGATTTGGATGTCCAAATAAATTTATAATCCCAGATAAACGTTACTGAGCGGTCGAATGCTAGATTATTTAACGAAATTTAAGACTTAAAAAATTCATTTTATTATTCAAAGAGTAGTTTAAGATGTTTTGGCAGCCAGCGAATTACATTGCAGCTTGTCAAGAATATCCGCTTTATACGTCATGCCATCCACAAGTACTAGCATTTCTCCGATTAATTGTTCAGTTATTAGGATATTCTATCGATGAAACTTTCCGAAAAGAGTTTCATTACAAAAATCATATCAATAATAATCAATATGAACAGTACAGTGAATACGATTTTATCGTTGTCGGAGCTGGAGCTGCTGGCTGTGTACTTGCAAATCGGTTGAGTGAAATTGAAGATTGGAAGGTATTTCAACAATAGTTTATGAAAAAATATATTGGCTTTACCTTATTTAATTTTTAATGCAGATACTATTGCTGGAAGCAGGAGATGAAGAGCCAGAAGTGGCGAAAGTTCCAGCGCTAGCCAGAATTTTAAGATTAAGTAACATCGACTACGCCTACTATACACAACCAGAGTTTAATGGGTATGAAAATGTTTCCTACTTTTGGCCGCGTGGAAAAGTTGTGGGAGGAACTAGCGTAATTAATACCATGTGGTACGTTCGAGGTCACGCTGAAGATTACAATACCTGGGCTAAGCTTGGAAATCCAGGATGGAGTTGGGAGGAAGTCCTTCCGTACTTTAAAATGTCCGAAGATGCAAGAGACCCCGAAGTGAGTGCACAAGTAAAAAAATTCATTTGAATTCTTTACACAAATTATTTTATTATTATCAACAGGTATTTAAGTTAAGTCCTGAAAGTCATGAAAGACAAGGTTATATGACGATTGATCGTTTCTTAAGTGTCGATCCAAATATTGAAATCATTCGAAAAGCATGGCGTGAACTAGGATACGGAGAATCTGATTACAATTCAGGAGTTCAGATCGGAAATTCTAAGCTGGAATTCACTGTTCTTCACGGAAGTCATCAAAGCGCTAATGTAGCTTTCCTCAGACCTGTCCGATTTACGAAATCCAATCTAACTGTACGTACGAACTCACGCGTCGTTAAAGTTATCATCGATCCGGTCACCAAACGAGCTCTAGGAGTTCAGTATTTGAATTCTCAATCGAAATTAATTACAGGTAAATGTTAATACAACTACAATCCACTAATTTTTCAGAATAACACAATCACTGATATCATGATTTCTAAACAGTTTACGCGAGAAAGGAGGTCATTGTGGCCGCAGGAGCAATCGAGTCCCCCAAACTCCTCATGCTGTCCGGCATTGGTCCAGTCCAACAATTGCGCGAGGCAAACATTAAAGTAGTAAAAAATTTAGCTGTAGGTCACAACTTATGGGACCACCCTATACTCTACCCCTACACCTTCCAGTTGGATCGATTGGCTTCAACATTTGTTAATGTGGATAGTATGCGCGTTGACCTCTTACAGTGGCTGAGTAATCGCGAAGGTCCACTCGCATCAATAGGTACTATGGATTCAATCACGTATTACCAGAATGATCAGCGGTACGGCAAAGGTCTTGCGGATATTCAGTTCGGTTTTACAGGTTTCATCTCCGAAGTAACGAAAGTCAATACTGACATTAAGTTCATCCCTACCTCCTACTATGATCAGGCCAAAGTCAGCTTAACTCTCTTAACTCCAAAGAGTCGAGGTTACCTCACTTTAAACAAGGCCGATCCTGTGCGGAGTTCGCCTCGAATCTATCCAAATTATCTAAAGGATCCACAAGATTTGAAAACCATAATCAATGGAATAAGAGCTATCAGTGCAATTGTTAACGCAAAAAACTTGACAGAGAACGGATTTATGCACTTAAAAACTCCTGTAGCTGGTTGCGAAGGTTACCTTTTCGAGAGCGACGGATACTTTGAATGTCTTGCTAAGCGAACGATGGAATCGGCCTTCCACGTTGGTGGGACTTGCAAAATGGGACCTTCAAGCGATCGCGAAGCTGTGGTGAATTCAAGATTGCAGGTTCACGGAATCAGTAGACTCAGGGTTATTGACGGCTCGATCATGCCTACTATAGTGAGGGCCAACACTTACGCTGCGACAATTATGATTGCCGAGAAGGGCAGTGACATGATTAAAGAAGACTGGTTGCCTGCTTTCAGGGATTTTGAAGAAGACGAAGATAATACTGGATCGAAAAGATCTGTATAGAAAAGATCTGCTTAATTATATAGAATATTACAGTTTGAAATAAAGATTTTTGCAAAATTAAAAGCCATCTTAAGATTATGTCACTATATATAGTTCCCAATTTTGTAATTACTAGTTTTAACCTTGCGATTTTGAATGTCGCTTTCACGTATTTCCTTCTAAATATATTTTTTTTTATTCAGTTATTTAATGCCGAGGACGGCTCGTCGCCAAATATTTCTTTTCAAGATTTTTCAAAACAAAAGCATTTTTTAAATAATTACAGCTTATCAAATAAAATAACTTTAATTTTAATATTCTGTAAATTGTATTAGAGTACCGCGACAAAAAAAACCCTTAAAACGCCTTTTTTCCCTTTCGAAATCGTTCTCTAGCACATTTACAAACCCATTGCAATTTCGAAAATTCAGGTCTACTCGCCTGCCTGCCGCTCTTAAATCCTCGTGCCGTTAATCCGCTGATTGTCCGCGCGGCAAAAGATAACTACGTGTCGCGGCCCGAATATTATAAATTTCGCGAGACGTGCGGAGGAAGGCGCAGATAAGGAGGAGCGAGGCGGAGGCCTCCTTCGTGATAAGCCTCGAGATCCTGACCGGCGATAGCCAGACAAGTCTGCTCGCGCCCTGCACTCGACCTTATTACTCGAGTTTCTTTTTTCAGGATGCACGAAAGTCGCGCGATGGAGACCTGCTAAGAGTTTAAGGCCTGCGGATTATCTCGTTCTTGCGAAAATTAGGAGTAACGGATAACATTTTTTTAAAACAGTGGCTGTACAAATTTTTGTATTTATTTATAAAAAAAAGTTGACTTATTTAGTTACCATTTTTAGGAAAAACTTTGAAGGGAACAAGAGAATCTAAAAAAAAGAATGTTATTCAGCAAGATTGGTTGAAGAAATTTTTAAAATTAAATGATTTTTTATATTTTTATATGCTATATTTTAAGTACAACAGATATAGTTATATTACGCGAACTTATACGAATCTCACCTTACGATGGGAATTTTTAAAAGCCGAGCAAAGTAAAGTGAAGTGAAGCAGGATGATTAATGTACTTTTACTTTTTCTCTTATAAATGGAGTCTTGCTATCAACTACTTTACATAAGTTTAAGTTCATTCCTCAGAAATGCATCAAGTTTAAGTGATAAAACTCGTTAGCACGACGTGTCAACTGATTAGTTACTCTATCGCTTAATGTGCAACTGCGACCCTTTATATGAAATGCGCAGGCACTAATTATCCCAAGTTCAGTAACTAAAAAGAAAGCGTTAATACGTATCAAAATTTTATATTAAAAATTTTTTTATCTTTACTTAAGTGCCGGAAGTTATTGCAAATTATCAAAACATTGGTGTTATGATTGTGAAAATTTTCAATATTCACTTCTTTTTTATAAAATAAATTAAAGTTTTTGTTTTAACAAACTACTCTGTCAGTCACATTTCTTTCTAAGAATTTCCTTATTATTACTCAAAAAGTAACCAACAGAAACTGCGTTTAAAAGCAATTCGATACAGTTCAGCCTGCTAAAATCGAAGCTTTCAAATTTTTTGCCGACTATGTCGCACACGAGAGGCGACCAAAGAGGGGCGAGCAGCGTTCTTTCATAATCTAAAAATACTGCGAAAGTTGTACCTCGCGCACCTCGTCTACAAGTAAATTTGAATTTAACGAGCACAATTTTGTCCGGGAAGAGAGGCACGGTGTAAAACATACCGGCGCTCGCGGCGCGCGGTGCGGCTGTGTGCGCGCGCTTTTGTGAAATTCCCGGATAAAATAAAAATGCGCTTAATTAAGTTGCCTTTTTAGCGTTCAGTTAACGCCTCGGGTACGTGAGAAATCGCGCGCGGCTTCGTTATTAAAATTTTCAAGAGGAGAGAGGAGATGTTTTCGCGCGGAGCGTGCCTTTTTGCGAAAGCGAATTTCATTTTGATAAGGATCGTTTGCATTGTAAATAAGATTTCATTCAGTTTTTAGAGGGACCTTTGTCAGCGCTTGTTTTGGACGGAGAAAAAAACATTGTTTAACTATCTAGTTTTTTGCAGCTGCTTAAATATTTTGATGTGATAAGAATTTATAATTATAAACTTTGAATTTCTTTAAATACGCAGTAAGGAATAGCTTTATTATTATTAAAAGTTAATTGTTAGAATCAGAACCTAATTATATTTTTACATAAAAAATTATTAATAAATATTATTGTAAATAATATTTATTAATAACGATACACGTATTTTAATTTTTAAAAGTTATTGGTGTTTCTATAATTGAAAAAAGTTATTATTTATTAAAAATCCTCGGAAATTACAGTAATAATATTTTATTTTAATTTAATGCCTCTACTATAATGTCTAAGAAATTTTTTTACCTGAGAGCTTATCAAACTTTCAGTGCTTCTGATTTCATGACACTTTTAAAACCATTTCTTTTTTCCGTAATCCCTTTCTACTTGAAAATTCTTTTACATTAATTTAATGCAGTTTCTTACTATTTATCATTTATCATTAAAGCACAAAACAAAAATCAACAATCAAGTTTTACATAAAATTAAAATAGCATGTGCGTCATTTTAATCACATTCGCGCGCAACCTACTTCCCAGTCGGCCGGTCCACAGAGCACACAGAGAGATCGCGCGCTTAGGCGACATGATACGGCGATATTCGAGCCCGAAACGTTTTAATCTCTCTTGCTTGCGCCCCGACGACCGGCGCAATTTCGCGACGCGCGACGCGCGCCAGGTGTCGCGGTTCTTCATCTTTCGGGGATATACGCCCCCGCCGTAATTTTTTATACGTCGCGAGCGCGCACTTTGTGGAATTATTATCTCGCGCGGAGATAGGATTGAAGATCGGCGGTTTTCGAAGGTATAAACGGCTCTGTTCAAAGGGAAAGGTGTACGGAAAGGTAAATTAATTAAAGAGAAATGCTGGGAGGTAAATAATTTCGAGAACATTTTTAGATGGAAAAGATTATTTTCATGTAAAACTATAAAAAAGAGGGCAGGAATTTTACTGAATTTTAACAGTTTAAAGCTAATGATTGAAAAATAATTTTTTGTAATAAAGCTTTCTCCTGCAAGAGCAAAAAAATTCGCTTTAAAAAAAAAAAAAAAAACAACCTTCACGTTACGATGTTTTCCTGCAACATAAAACGCACCGCAAGTCGGATTCTCGCTCCGTGCAATTGAACTCCGGGGATTGTATGATTTAGGAACGATCGGCTCATTGGCCTTCACGTGCCGGAAGACGCCGCGGATAAATATTGCGTTCTCAAAATTCGAAGATTACGTACAGAGGAAGTCTACTTTGCCTTTATTGCTCGGATAGATGGGATGTTGCCTCTTCCGAATGCATTGCTCAATTTGAATGTGAACTTGGATCGAAATGTGTACTTTAAATCATTTTAATAGACCTCTCGTGGTACTTGAATATCATTTTCTTATTTACTTTCGCGGCCACCTTACCACTTATTTCCTTGAAATTTACAATTTTTTTTTAATAAAATGTATTTACACTGTTAATATTTTAAATATTGTTAGAGATAAGGTAATAAGCTTATGCCAGACAAGAGCGCTGTTTGCAGCCGGAGGTAAAATTTGATAAATTTGCAAAACCGACTCGAAACCAATTACTTTGCCCCTTCATTCAATTCCATTCCATCGCGTTGCAGCTCGGGAATTCCACGTGCCTTCCCTCGCTCTCTCGGGTCGAAGGCCAGCAAAAAGAAAAACAATCGCAGCTCCGGGGCAAAGGAACGGAAGAGCCGCGTATGATACAGGAGCAGGAAGCATCCGGAAGGGCTTACAAAATGAAACGTGTAGCTCCTAACGACGGTAATAAATAGGTTTTTCCGGCGAGCCGAGAGCGAGAAGAAGACTCTCTCTCTCTCTCTCTCGCTTTGGAATTTATCGCACGTCCGCCGATTTATCGGCGAGAGAGCCCCGAGCTCCGGTCCCGCTGATAGATACGCCGGGGGTGTAAATATTTTGCTTTCTCGGCGCCACGTGCCTTTTCAAAATAAATACGAGCCCCGCCGCGCGCCGAGAGTTTCGCCGATTTTCGGTAGCAGCGAGGAGGCTGCGAATATGCGATATTCGATGTTGAGATTTTTTTTCCGAGGAATTTTAGTTCAATTTTAGATTTTAAGTAACTGATGTATACTTTCGGAAATGTTTGAATATTAAATGCTCATTGTAAAAAAAAATCCAGAGGTAAAACTGATCACCTCTTATTGAGAAAAATATTAATTGCGAATTATTTCCATTCTTTTCATTACTCTCATATATATGAGTGCATATTCGGCTTTTTTATGATTTAACTTATGATAAAAAAATTGAATTCGTAAGCACATTCGTCATTTTTCAAATAAATAAACACAATTTATCATGAAAAAGCTTCAACACCCGCAGGTTGATAATTATTATTAAACGCAATTATTAATAAACTAAAAATAAACCTCAATCTATCCTTCTAAACCCGTATTTTCAATCACATTTCACGATCAGCGTTCTAAAAACAGCCGGCGCGTGGAATCGAAAAAAAAAGAATGGCAAAGGGAATAAACGGGCAGAGTCGTTAATCGAATCCGCGTTTTTCCCATCGCGGAACTTCTATTAAAATCTTAATCCCCGGCCTGGAGCGCAAAGCACTCGACAAGGGCGCGACGAGGAAGGGGGAGGGGGGAGGCGAGGGAGGGGGAGACCGAAAGAAAGAAAGCCGTTATTAGCCGAAGAAAAACGATTGGCTGTGACACACTGGGTCAAAACGATAGCAATTAAGCGCGAGCGGCCATTATTGGCTCGATTTATATTTAAAGCTCTTACTCGTGCTTGATTGGCGAAATCGAATATCGGAACGCCGCCGAATGACGGCGGATGGGAAAGAGAGAGAGAGAGAGAGAGAGAGAGAGAGAGAAAGGATGTCGCGGTTCTCAATAATGCACGTTAATGGAGAGTGCGCCTTTGTTTCTAACGCTTTTTCGAGATTCTTTCGATTGGGCGCTTTCTGTTTGAGAGGCTATTGTTGTGGATTGGCAAGTTTGAATTTCGAAGGAAATGAATTCTTCAAGTTAATATTGTTGGTTTATATTTTATATGCTGGTACTTGATGAAAGGGAATTTCTTGGCTCTGATAACCTACTGGCCTTGATGGTATCATTTGTATACTACATATATTATTTCTACAATAAACAAGTGCAAATAAAAAGTTGTTTTATTCTTTGATACGTATTATGTTTGTATGTCTGAAACTAGATAAAGTCTAATAATTATTTGCAATAACTCAAAACTTGTAACTTTTTTAATAATTGCGATAACGGCATTTAAAAAAAACTGTGACATTAAATTAGCCATATCATAGATGTTTTTTTAGGAATTTTTTAGGACACCTCCTCTTACACCTCAGCGCCCTAAAAAAAGAAAAAGCTATAATAAATAGGAGAGTAAGAATGATCGATATAGTGAACCACGAGACGCGCTTGATTGCACCGCGCTAAATTGCAAACCTCCTTAAAAATTAGTGTAAACTTACTTATTTGTAGTGGACCACCTTGTCGATTTACGGCTACAGCTGCTGGTTCCGCTGCTAGAGCCCTAGCTGATGGTCCCGCTTCTGGAGCCCTATTAGCTGCCTGTTGTGCGTGAATTCTTGGTGCACGCGTTCGTGCACCGTCTTGTAGTTCATCATGTAGTGCTGCAGCTTGTAAGGAAGCCGCCCCCCTTTCATCTCCGGCCACAAGTCGTTCTTCCTCCTGCTAGGCTGAAATCTTAAAAAATAAAACAAAATAAATGATTAAAATTAAAATATTTATTAATTTATTATTATATATACACTTATTTTATTATTACCTTCTAATTCCTCATCGTCCATTATCAAATTGTAAATTTCTTGTTCCATGATTTCCATCTCGACTTCTTCTGGTATTAGCTGGGTTGTTCACTTGAAAATTTTTTAACTTCTAACAACCTTTCATTTATTTTTTTATTTATTTTTTTTGCGAGTTGAAGTCATCAGCATCAGTGTTGTTACTGGAGCTGTATTTGGTTTAAATGTTGCTACAGGAGACGTTCCATTTGATTTAAATTGACGCAATTCGTCATCGCCATAAAACCATTCCCATTCCCAAAAAAGACCCGCAACCCAAGCCCATAAACCCCGTATAAAATAACGTCCCACCCCGTTAATCCACGCGAATCGCATTCGGACTGCGCGCCGGAAAAAAAAAATGATTAAGCAAGCAGGCCCCCTCTAATAAAGAAACATCTCTTTTGCAGGGTGCGCGTTTCTGACCTACTACAGCCGTGACAGTGCAATCAGCGCCCAGAACGCTCTGCATGAGAAGCGGACTTTGCCAGGGGTGAGTTTCTCTTTGTTATCGGCCGGCGCGCGCCTCAACTTTCCCTTTGCAGATTAAAGTTTTAGTTACGGCATATCGTTATGGCCGAGCGCCGCCGCCGACGCCGCCGACAAGCCCGAGCCCAAAGTCTCATGCATAAAATTTGCGCTTCGGTTTGCGAGAGCGTCGAAAACGCGCGCCACTCTCGCGCTTTTTTTTTTCTTTACGGCCCGCGTGCCTTGTTTTCGCGGATTCCAGCTGGCTTAATTATGCGGCTTTAATGAATTCGCGTCCTAAGCAAGGCCTGCCGCCTTTTTTATCTTTGATTCTCGATGAAATGCCTCGGTTTATCTTAATTATTTTCATATATTCTGGCCGCCCCGCACGTTTAACAATACATTCTGCCTATTAAATTCATCAAGCTGCAATCAATAATTTTCCGCGAACAAGCCTCGGAGCCGCAACCGGGTCTTGAAGCTCGTCCAACGGCCGCGGGGGATGGCTTTCGCAAAAATAATCGCGGCCGCGTAGGAAGGAACAGCGTCAGCGGCGGAGTCAATGTACCGCGGCCGAATATTAAAATGGCTCGGCACGACAAGTTAATCTCTTAACGCCTAAAGGGTAGTTAGAGCGCGGCCGAAGGGTGAAGTCGACAGCGGGGCGCTTAAAAAATAGCGCCGCTGCCGGGTACAGTCGCTGGAGAAATAGTGAGAAGTGCGCGAGGTTTGGTTTTGGTTCAATGCAAAAGGTTGAAAAATTTTGAGCGCGACTTCTTTTAAGGGAATAAACCGGAATATTAGCACGCAAATATTCTTTATCTCTATTTTGTAAAATAGATTGTACATGTTTAAATAAATGTTTTTGAAAATTTCGTTGTACAGCAAAAAGATAAATTTTCTAATTTGCATTTGATAAACGATATCTAAAAGTATTTAATTAGTTGCACTATTATTATTTGTTATATTCGTCATTCATACTCTTTACAACCTTTATCATTTTTAATTTACAGTTTCCGGTAATAGTATTTTATCATATATTATCTTTCTGTTATAATTAAAGTGAAAAAATTCCGATTCAGTTTTGTACAAAAATTTGATACATTTTGATGTATCTTTTGTAATGTATTTTAAATGGAATTTTTGAAGATGTTGTAAATTCCTTATTGAATAACTTTTAATCGATTCATTTTACTGCTCAAACGTTGACGCCTATATTCCCGGGATGCCTTGAATACCTGACCCTTAGTTCTTCGAGAATAAAAAATAATTTTTTCAAGCAAAATTCTTAGAATTTTTTACTACATGGTTGGGAGGAAGTTACGTGTAATAATAAGATCATGCTCACACTTATATTCATAAATGTTTAAAAAAATTCATTTATTGGAAAATTGATTTATTGTTTTATTTGAAATTTAAAGAAATATCTTTTATTTATTATATTTGCATTAAAAAATATCTGTTTACTCGTTTAGATTATCTGCTTAGCAATAAATATTATTTTTTTTCGGCAAGATTTCAATGTTATTTATTATATTATTATTATTATTATTATTATTTATTTTTTATTTATTTATTTTTTTTTATTTTTCCAATTTATTTTTCATTTTATACAAGTTTTGAAAGATTTGATTGTATACAATCTGTATAAAGTTTGTATAAAAAATTGCAAAACATATGAGCTCCTCTAATAGTTATCGTTTGCTAATTTTGACATGAGGTGTAAAAGCTAGTTGTGAAAAATAAAATTAATTCCGTTTCGTGGCGCATTCTAACCTTTTACATCCTCTCATGGCAAAATTAGCAAGCGATGACTATTAGAGGAGTTCATATTTTTTGCACTTTTATATAAAAATTTAATTTATACAAATTGTATACAATCAAATCTTTACAAAATTTGTATAAAAACTGTATAAAAATTAGATAAATTTTTAAATTTTTGTTTCGAACGAATGACCAGCCTTCGATGGCCGCTACATGCGTGCCTCTTATACTTTAAAATAGGCATTTTATTATTTTTAAGTCAAAAATTCAATTCAGAAGACAATTAACAATAAATGTATTATTTTTATTTTATCACCATCTTGGCAAATCCGACGATTAAGTTCTTCCAAATATTAAAATTTATTAAGCTCATACTGCCACAAGAATTTTAATTATTCAACAATCAATTTCCTAACACACTTCCACACTTTACAAAACCGCATTTCCCAAACGAGTTTTCCCCCCGCCGAGCATATCTATTTACCCAATAGATCCAGAGTTCTCCCAAAAAAAAAAATTAGTCCCGAAACGCGGGAGTAAATCACGCTTTACGAGCGTCGTCGCAGGCGGCAGCGTCGAATGACAAAGGGGAATTTAAAAGCTCGGTAGCACTGCGGAGCCCGTCTCCCGCCATTATCTCCCATGGCGCCTCCTTCCGCGGGGCGCGTTATGTTTCGTTAATCCGCGTCCCGAAACAAGCGCGCGCCCGCGCGGCTTCTTGGCACCGCCGCCAGCGGAAATCGTTTTAAATGCTGCGCCGAGAGCGACGACGACGACGACGACGACTCGCCGAGGTTGAGTTACGGGCCGCGAGCTCTCGGCGCCGAATCGAGGGACAGCCCGAGAGATTGGATGAGATTATGCGCGAGCGTTATTTATTTTGAGAGGGGAGAGAAGAATGCGGAGGGGACTGGGAGATGCTGGAGGTTTGAGGTTGGTAATGCAGGGTGTAAGGCTTGTGTCTGACTACTAGCTGTTACTACTGAATTTAGTAATTTCATCTAAATTCGTCTTATTTATTAATCACAAGTAGGTGAAAAGTGGAAGTCTTAAATTAATATGTATCAGAGGTGACGTGTAAAACGTCGTGTAAAATAATGTTTTTCTTAATTAACGATCTCGCTATAAATAGACGTCCTTATTCGAAAAAATTCGCAACACCTATAAGGCCGCTAAATGATTCAAGCCCAAAATTCGGGTTAACCCCAATCCCCGTCCGTGAAATAAAAACATCACTCGATCGCCTCCGTTCCAGTCCCCGATCGGAAATAGCAGCTCCTCGCCCGCGACCTTCTCCGTGCGGCGCGCTTTTTCTCTCAAAAGCTTCACCCTCGCCATCCAGGTCAGAGCGCGGGGCGCAATTCTCGGCTTCCGCCTCGCGGATCGCGTCTCGGGGGCCTAACGAGGGGGGAGGGCAGGGCTCGATCAGCGCACCTGAGGCCGTAACTCGAGGCGCGGGGCTTTCATAAACACGAAATAGGAAGCGAAACTCCGGGCGCGCAATAATAATGCCCCTGGCCCCCGGACGGCGGCGTCGGACTAAACTTGCCTCGTAATCGCGTCTAACGCACAAGAAGCATGGCCGCGAGCATGCACGATGCTCGTCTATTACAGGCGCGCCGTATCCGGACTGAGGGACGGCTCCTGCTATTATCTCGGCCCGGAGGAGTTTTAAGAGCTGATAAATGCTATCGCGATGCCGAGGCGGGGACTCCCCGACAACCGGGGGTCTCGCGTCGGACTTTTTTGGCTGATTAGAATCTGAAAATGTTGCTTTTTACCGACGCTGCTATGTTCTTGCGGTGCGGTTTAAGTGAAAGCAAGTGAATTTTTTTGGAGGACTGACCGAGTTACGTGCGAGATGTAGCTGAAAACTTGTTTTTTAATAAGCGAATATTTTCAAATGGGAAAGATTGGCAATAAAGTTAGTTCCTTGAATATTTCGGAAGCTCTTTGCTATTACGCACCACTTTAATAATCAATTTTTCTAAAAATATTCGCAAGCCCTAAATATCAATCGGCTCGACAAGCCATCAGCATCAAGCTTAACGCGGGCTCCTAAATATCCTTAGTCGTCGATCGGCTCGCTCGATGCATCAATGCCCGCAAATAGACGCGGCGTCGAAACGCGGGCGATCATCAATTTCGTCATTAGCCTAACCTCATTGTTGTCGGCTGAATAACGTCGCTCTCGCGCGCGCCTTCGCAAACACGATGATAAATTTACGCGGAATTGATTTTGGCCGACGACGCGGCAACGCACTCGCAGGTGGCCACCCCCCTGCATGCCCTATCAGAAATTACGCTGCATCCGCTCAGATTATCGATTATGCTGATATAATCTTAGACGGCCGAGACATGGGATTTGCTCTATTGTCTTGGATATGCGCAGGTCTGTTATATAGGTAAGTGTATTTTGTAATGGAAGTAATT
The DNA here is from genome assembly GCA_900474335.1 of Ormyrus nitidulus. Lineage (NCBI taxonomy): Eukaryota > Metazoa > Arthropoda > Insecta > Hymenoptera > Ormyridae > Ormyrus > Ormyrus nitidulus. Next base: position 2,001 of record UCOL01002772.1, on the reverse strand, counting down.
AGAGATGACATTGTTTAAAATGGGAGTTATTGAACTCGAATTTGAGTTTGCCTTTAGCAGTTTAGCTCAAATTAAGTTTTAAAATTGTTGTCTTTAGAGGTTATTAAATGTACGTAAAAAACACACAAGAACTTAAAAATTATTTTAAACGCAATTTGCATTTTAGATCCGAAAACTGCTACTTTATCAAATAAACGTTATCGGCATGCTCTTGAAATATTAGATCGCCTTGTTTTTGTAAAATGTGTTCAATATCAATTATCATTCGCTTGAATAAGTGAAATGACGCGATAAGGCAATGTGAATCTTTAATTGGCATGAGAATTCAGGAGCGCAAACCCTAATATTTAAATAGCACTTTTTGAAAAGTATAGTTGCAAGATAACCTGAACACTGTCGAATGGAATTGAATATTGGAAAATTGCTTTTGTTTTCCTTGCATTGAGGCCTGTCATTCTCCTCTCTTGCCCACATTTTAGAGCATTCGAAAGATTACCTACTTTTTACCGATAAAGAACAAAATAACAAAGCTGTGCGCGAAGAATCTGATTTTATTGTTGTGGGAGCTGGAAGTGCTGGTTATGTGGTTGTAAATCACTTATCTGTTTTAAAAAACAGAAAGTAATAGAATGCTGCTTCTATTACTACGTATGATACTAAGGTATCAAATGGGATGAAAATTTGATTGAAGCTCAGTAGTAGATACGAATTCACGAATGCACCCGCACTATTATGATTGATGAAAAGGGAAGCGATATGAGAGGATTAATTAGTTTCTACATAAACATCGTTATTTTTATGATTTTTAATATATACATTCAAAAGGTGCAATTGAAAGATGGAATCTAAAATTTAAGTGTCAATTAGCTATTTGCATTTCCAGCTTTAGATTTATTGTTTTTTTAAAATTTTTTAAAAATAAATGAAATGGAAGTAAAATATGTTAAAAAAATAATATGATAAGAGAAAAATATGCAGTCACAGTAAATAATATTATCTTGAAACAACTCTGGCGTAAATAACGCGATAAATAATTAAACCAGCGCTCGTGTACCGTCATATAAAAAACACTTCTCTTTCTTTCTTGCTTCTCTTACGTACTACTTAATTGTTAAAGCAGCTGTAAAGCTTTTTACCGAGACCATGACGTGGTCCACAGCTAACTTGACAGCAAGCTGTTACCAAGTTACTTTCATTAACACCTGTGTGCCTTCTTTCTTGACGTACTTGACTTTTTTATCCCAAAATTTGGGTTACTCAAAAGACGATGTTTACGCCGACCAATACGAAAGTGTCGAAGAAGAGGATGCATTTGATTTCATTATTGTCGGAGCCGGTAGTGCTGGTTGTGTCATTGCAAATCGATTAAGTGAAGTAAAAAATTGGAAGGTAAGACACGGAATTTTTCAAATAAAAAGATATTATAGAACGTTATTAATTTCTAGGTATTATTATTAGAAGCAGGCGATGAACAACCTTTAGTATCGGAAGTGCCTGGATTATTCGGAGTACTTTTGAATACTAGTATAGATTACGCATACAGTTTTCAACCGGAAACGGAATTGTGCAAAACTAGGCCTATCGCTTGTGCCGAATCATGTGGGAAAGTAATGGGCGGCAGCAGCACAATAAACGCATTGGTTTATGTTCGCGGCAATAAACAAGATTTCGATGATTGGGCAAATTATGTTGGAGATTCAAAGTGGAGTTGGAATAAAGTTTTGCCTTATTTTAAAAAATCGGAGAATTTAACTCAGGTATATTAATAAAATACAAATTTGTTAAGTGTCGTACGTAGAAAGGTTATATATTAAAAATTTATTTTAGGAAATTCCAAACAGTGATCCACTAGATCATGCCTCCGGCGGTTACTTAGGAATTAGTTTGCAAGAAAATGATAATACAATCGATACCTTACTAAGAGTATGGAAAGAGTTAGGTTTTGATGAAATAGATTATAATTCTGGAAATCAAATAGGTGCAGCAAAATTTCAATACACC